>VZTE01000108.1:749714-773110 GCA_013397775.1 Eulacestoma nigropectus
GGCGCGCCCGCACCAGGCCCCGCCCACGCCGCGGGCAGCTCGCTGCTGATTGGCGGGGAGAGCCCCCCCGGCGCCGCTCGGCGCGCGTGCCGCGCGGGGGAAGCATCGGCGCTGCCGATTGGCTGGCGCGGCCCGGCCAATGGGAGCGGGCGCTGTTGGGGGGTGCGGGAGCGGGAGCGGGAGCGCGGCGGGGCCGCTCCGGGTTGTGAGGGGGACCCGGCCCCGGCGCGGTTCGGGCAGTGCTCGGTGCCCTCCGGGACAAGCTCCGCCTCCGCTGAGCCCCCCCGGGTGCTTTCCGGGACTCGCTCCGGCTTCGCTGATTCCTCGCTGCCCGGCATGGGGCTGCTGACCCAGCTGGTCCGCGGGCTGGTGCGCGGTGCCGACCGCGTGTCGCCGTTCACCAGCAAGCGCGGCCCCCGCAGCCACAACAAGGGCCGCGGCGCCAAGAAGCTGGGCGTGCTCACCCGCAACAAGAAGTTCCTCCTCATCAAGGAGATGGTGCCCGAGTTCGTCGTGCCCGACCTGACGGGCTTCAAGCTGCGGCCCTACGTGTCGTACCGCGCCCCTGAGGGCTCCGAGCCGCCCGTGACGGCCAAGCAGCTCTTCGACGAGCTGGTGGCTCCGCGCATCGAGAAGGACGTGAAGGACGGCACATTCGACCCCAACAACCTGCAGAAGTACGGCTTCGAGCCCACGCAGGCGGGCAAGCTCTTCCAGCTCTTCCCCAAGAACTACGTGCGGTAGGGAGAGGGCAGTGACACCACCGGCCAACACGGGACAGGCTCTGTCACTGAACATTAAAGCAAATCCTTCTACCTTGTTCTTCTGGAATATCTGATTTAAATCCTGGGGGGAAATCTGCGGTTTGATTTCCCATCCATGACTGGTAATTCCTCTGGGAGACAGTTGTGCCTGGAGAGCACAGCCCTCTGTGGGGGTCGGTTCTGAGGGTGAGGGATCCATGACGTTTCTAAATACAAAGTACTGCGAAGTTTAAGAATTAAATTTTAAGAATTAAATTAATATAGAAAACGTTCACTTTGGGAGAAAGGAAGCACGTTTAGTGGATGGTCTGTGAGCACTTAGTCTGTAATAAGGGCTGGCAGGTGAATCCTGAAGGTGATGGTTAAACCCCCGCATTATCGGGGCTGGGCAGGGCTGTGATGGAGTCGGGGTGCTGCAGTCCCAAATCACAGGAGATTCTGTGCCCGTTGATGCCAGTTCCAGCTTGGTCTTGACCACATCACTTGCCATGATGCCAAATTGATTTTTATATGTGTAAAGAATACAGAGAATATATAAAAGAAAAAAGGCAAAAACATCAATTCGGCATCAGCCTCACGCCCCACGTGAAGGCAGATAATAACCGGGTCTCGTTTCTCTGAGCAAATCAAGGACTGGCCTAAAGCCTAAACCAGGCTGGTGCCAGTCGGTGACACCACTCCAGCTTCGCTGCCCTCGGGCTGTTTCCTCTCGATCTCACAGGGCAATAAAAGGCATTACAACCTTTAAAACAGAGTCATCGGCAGATACAGGGACACGCCCTCGGTCTTCCCAGGAAACTGGATTGTCCACTCTGACTCCCAAAGAACCTTCGCCCCTTGGAGCCTGAGCCCTCCCCGGCCAGGGCAGAAGCTCCTCATGAGGATTAACTGCCAAGTCATTTGATTTCTAAAACTCAAAACAACCAAAAAAAGATAAATCACTTATATTGGTTTTATTTTAGAAACATCCAAAAATAGCGTTTTTTCTTTAGCAAAAGCTCTTGTTTTCATTACTAATATGAATCTTCATGTAACAGTGCTCAAGAATATTTGCTAAAATACACATTCACCCTTGAGAAGGGGGTTTCAAAGCAGCAAAGTTCTCATCTGCTGGACCTCGTTTATCTGCAGCACTGTTACACAGAGACCTGTTGCTGGTGTTTCTTCCCCTCCAGACAACTCATTCTTTAGGACCCTCAAAGACAAACCATGCAAGCTAAAAGTTACTCATCTAGTTTTAAGCTGGTTTTTTGTTTCTAGGAATAGAGAAAATGTTCCAGAAAGGGTGTTTTGCTGATATTTCACAGTGAAAAAAAGAGAGCTAATGGAGCAACCATGAGAAATCCTGCAGCCATTCCTGGAGGTAGTTAGGGCAATGCTGTTAAGATTTTGGTTTCTGTACTTTAAACTTAAAAATATGTCAGGAAACACCACTTCTACTTTTTGGAGGTTTTGATCTTAAAGCTGTTCACCTTTTAAAAACTGAGCTTGACTTTGGACCTAAACGTGGCTCTGTGGAGAGCAGAAAACATGGTCTGGCCATGGGGGGTGGTGGAGTGGCAGTAAAACGTGGTGGGGTCACTACAGGATTTATCTGAACCAGGGTGTGCTCGGCTGGGAATGATGAAGGAGTCTGCACTCAGGTGATGAGTCTGATGGAAAATGATGGAGATGTACCAGGATCCTCACAAGGAGGATCCCACAGCACTTCCCATCATACCAGGCAGTCTGCACTTCCTTCTGAACCAGAACTTCTATTCAACATCACTGTGAGCACATTGCACTTCACCTGGCCTGTCTGAGCTCTTCTTCAGGGACACACACACATCACACAGCCAAGCCTCTGCTCGGGGGCATTTCTGAGACTTTCTGGGAACCTTCTGGTCACTTACTGGGTCTGCACAGCAGCACAGCCAAGCCTGGTTTGTGAGGGAGGGAGGAGAAAGGGCTTAACAGATCCATTGTGAAATGCGAACCAGCCTTGAAAGGATTCAGATCTGAGGTACAAAGCAGCAGCCTGCGACAGGAGGGCTGTTCCACTTGGAACTAGGACATTAAGGGAGAAACTAAATAAACCTGTCTGGGCATGACCACAGGCCTCTAAGCAAAGGCTTCCCTCTCTGCTGAAAATAAAACACCAGAAATTCATCAGTGTTGGCCTTGAAGGACTCCCAAGCTCAGCAGTAAGACTGGGAAAGCCCAACAGAAGTTAGGGAATTATGTTCAGCTGTCACTTTCAGTTCAGTTTTCCTCCCTCTTCCCTTGGGACTGGTCAATGCAAACTTTCAGCTGTATTTTCAGATGGAGATCTAGGACTTGACTCATTTGGAGGGGTCACCAGGCTCATCTCCCACTTCCAGACATGGAGGATGTTGTCATAGAAAGAACAAGTGGCTACAATGCTCATTTCTTTAGGGCTGTCTGGAGACCTGGCTGAGTCACTGCCTCTGTCCAGGCCCATTCCATTGGATCTCTTGGCTCCTGAGTCAGAGCCGCTGGCTGACACAGAATCTGCCCCTTGGGCAGCCAAATCTAAACTTCCCTTTAAAGCAGAGCCCCTCACCAGTCCAGGATCCCCAGCCAGCTTTGGCCCTGCCCCTGCTGAGAGTGCCCCAGCAGGGCTTTCACTCTCCTCATCCAGGATTACATCAAAAGTAGCTGTAGGAGACTCGTAAATTATCTTCAGGTTCTGGACCTGCAAATTCAGCCTCTCGTCTCCTTCCCGTGATGCTCCTACAAGCTCCTCCGAAGGCTGGCACGCAGCAGCAAGGTCCTGGGTTGCAGGCAAGGAATCCCTTGGACACAGCCTTGACCAGTCAGCGCCGTAGGCCAAGGAATTGTGCAGGACATAGGATGATAGGATGATACATTCCTCTGTGTTTTCCGCTTAAAAAAAAAAAGAGATAAATGAAATGACTTAGAAATCAAGTTGTGGGTTGTGGCAGAGTGCTCAGCAGCCATTCCAGCACTGGCTGTGTCCCATGGGAATAGTTCTCTGGTTATTGCCTTCTTCACCACAGAGTGAAGCATTCCAGGAGGAATGAGGTACTGACCATTTTTCAGCCACCTCTCAATGGCCTTGATTCTCCCTGGGTCAGCAGCAGATGAGGAGAGGGTTTAACATGCATGAGGTTCAAGAGCATCATTATTCAAAGTACCTACAAAGGCTCGAGACAAGACTGATCACACCACAACCTTCACTGACCCATCAACACACCTGGGGGATTGCCAGGTGCTGGTTATTAATACACTGCAGATGTTCTTCCTGTCAGCTTTCAGCATTTGACTCTGACAGTAAGTGGACATCAAGTTCCTTCCTTCCCCACACAGGAGAAATGCTACCCACATTTCCTAAGCTGTGGATGTGCCCAAGGTCTGGAGAACCCAGGAAGCCAACCATCCTCTGTCAGAGTGCATTTGTAATGTGAATGCAAACAGCTTTTCCACCATGAAGTACCTTGTGATTCACATGAAGGGCTTATTCATGTTATTCTGGATTAACCAGGCTGCAAAGCACTTCCTTCCTGAGGCAATAACCAATTCCCCAGCAGGTCAGTAACTCCTCCAAACAGGAAGGCACCATCTGACAGTCAGAAGAACCTCTCTGAACCATCACAATGAACACAAACCCAGAATGGTTGTGCCCTCACACCAAACACAAAGCCTTTCCTCCCATGAGAAGAAGTTACGGGAGATTTACATACGAACAGTGACAGGGTCTTGGCACAACCGAGCAGGCCAACAGTGCACAGATGTGAAAAAGCTGGAAGAGTTACCTCAAACTGGAACAGAAGTCTCTGCCTATTAACACCGTCTCAATCCTTCCAGCAAGATCAGAGCTGGAACTCCCCATTAAACTAGAGGGAGCAACGGAGAGCAGCAGAGCAGCCCCGGAGCACCTCTGTTCCCTGGACACTCACCCAGGCTCCCGCGGCAGTCGAGGATCTTGAACCCACTCTGCATGCAGGCTGCCAAGAGCACGAAATCACACGTGGGGTGCCACTTCAGCCTCCACACCCCACCTTCCACGTGGGTGTCAGCCAGCGGCTGCTTCATGTTCCTGGTGTCCCACAGCAGCACATGCTCGTCGTAGCTGGGGACACACCACAAACGGGCAGAGAAGCAGCACAGCCAAGTCAGGGCACAGAGGAAAGGTAGGAAAGACCACGTGCTCTGCACCACACGGAATTTCTGAAGAGGCAGCAGCACGTTCAGGTAACGGAGGAGGTTGGTCACACCAGGGGAGAGCAGCTGGAAGGAACTCACCTGCCCGTGGCCAGGAGATTCTCCCGGTGGGGACTGCACTGAATGCTGCACACACCCATGGAATGTCTGCAGAGGGAAGAGACAGCAATTCGAGAAGGGCTTCTTCCTTGAATTTCGAGGATTTTGAGTCCACATTATTTCATCAAGGTGTCTCAGGAGAGGTAAGCTCAGAATTTCAGCCCAGTGACCCACCCAAGCAGAGTTCCATCTACCCAGTCCAACAGCCTTCCCAGGGGCAAAACTTCTACTCACACCATCTCTCAGCACAAGCATATTCTAGTAATATTTACCCCATAAACTACTGCTCAAAGGCCCTAAGAATTCCAGCAGAACAACTCCATTCCCAGGAGACTTTACTCTCAGAATTAGTATTTCCATAGCAATAGTCCCCAGAGTAATTTCACTGTACATACAGAATTCCACTGGAGAGCTGTGTATATTGTTTTAATCATATTTTAAAATAAGATATGAAAAGACATCACTTCAAATAACTAAACAGTGGAGAACAAAATATTTTCTAAAAAACATCCCATAATAATATATCCAAATTTAACACACACAAAAATTGCCAAAATAAAAGTGTAAATCTGAGTCCGTTTTTAAAAAGAAACTACCACCATCTTCACATGTGGAAGTCAGCACTTGGTTTATTGTGTTGAAGGACATGGAGGAGAAAGTTTCAACCTGAAGTTGTCCTGATGAAAAAAACAAAGATGCCTCCATTTCCCAAGGGAGGCAGAACCAGGATCCACTGTCACTGCACATCTCCAATTCAGTGGCTTGGGAAGGGGCACAACAGCAGTGGGTGTTCCCACCCCACTGCTGCAGGGCTGGGTGTGGACAGGGCTCACTCACCTCCTGCTGGTGAAGACTGGAGCCTCCGGACTGCACCTGGTGTCCCAGCCCTTGAGCAGGCTGTCATCCCCTCCTGCCCAGGGACAAAACACTGTGACCCTCAGCACCAGCCCTGAGCACCAGGGCAAAGCACTGCAGAGTCTGCAGCTCCTCATGAGGGGAAGCTCCAATCTCTGCCCTCTGGGACCAGGACAGGACCCAGGGAACGGCTGGAGCTGTGCCAGGGCAGGCTCAGGCTGGAGAGCAGGGAAAGGCTCTTCCCCCAGAGGGTGCTGGGCACTGCCCAGGCTCCCCAGGGAATGGGCACGGCCCCGAGGCTGCCAGAGCTCCAGGAGCGTTTGGACAGCGCTGCCAGGGATGCCCAGGGGGGTTTGCTGGGGTGTGTGTGCAGGGCTGGGATTGGGTTGATGATGCTGGTGGTCCCTTCCTGCTCAGGGCAGTCTGTGATACAGAGCTGATGCTTTCCAGCCCTGGGATCTCACAGAATTTGACAGACACACCAAAATCACATTGAGGATCGCAATACCCGTCACCACAGAAAACACACGTGTTATCAGTACCCTCACTTTGGTAAGAAAAAACCATTAGAAGTCATAAAGACTGGACTCAAACAGCTCTCTGGCTCTTTGCATACTGCAAGAGATTGGGGTGGATTTTTACCAATAGCCACTCAAAGTACAGTTTTCAGGGTACAGCTTCTCCTAATTAACTCCAACCACTTCCCACCATCAAGAAGCCTTTGACCCCTAAGCAGAGGCCCCAACTCTTTCAAGAGGTGATGCAAGCAGCATACCCAACCCTGGGAAGTAAAATCCCAAGGAACACATCCCTAAACAAGGGGCCCCCTCCCCAACAGCCCCAAAGGAGATTCCCAGCCCATACAGACCTGAATACACAATTTCAGTGTCCCAGTAATTAAAAGCAGCAATCCAGGCCTCAAATTTGTGAGCTTCCCACTGGTTCAGGACATGCACAGAAGGAGCAGATTCATCTATGGAGAAAAGATTCAGCTTCCCCTCTGAATCACTGCTGATCACTCTCAAAGGGCATCCACTACAGCAGGGTACACAGAAAACATCAGGAATTACTGCAACAATCAAATACTTCAATTCAACTAAACACTGACAGACACTGGCAGCATGGTGGCAGGAATGACACATCCATCCAATTCTTTTCAGCTTCAGCCCATCCATCTTAAATCACCTGCCCCAGTGACCCCCACTCCCTGCTCTCACAGGGAGCAACCACTCACACCCACGTCAGGGAAAGAACCACCCCTGGCTCTTGTCTTTTTCAGAGATGCAAAACTTGACTTCTTACATGCTTCACATTACATTAATAAACAAATTCCATGTGAAGAGGAATTTTTTTTCCTCCAAGTCAAACTGACAAAGCCCTTTCAGAGCCTCTTCCCTCTTCTGGACAACAAAGAGATGTTTTATTTCCTTGCTATCACTGGAACCCAAAACACTGGCTGATCCTGACCATTCCTGCTCTCTTCCTGTGCCACAGCACAGTTAACAGTTTCTAGACACCATGACCTTGGAGCACTGGCAAATGTTTTGCAATTCCCAGTGCACGCATTTTCTGACATTCTCTGACATGAACTAGGTCCCTTCTGTTTGGTTACCTGCAACTGCAGGCACTGCTTTGGTGGCCTAGGGTTTCTTTCCAGTTCTGTATCAAATTACTCAGCCACACTGAATCTCCCAAATTCCCACATAAGAGATACAGGGCCACCCACTTCCTGCAGAGAGGTGAACGATGTACATTTGGCTTCTAGGAGAAGTTATTGGTCTCTCAAGTGACAACAGTGACAGGCTTTAAAGGGGCTTTTCATCAGGGCAACAATCTTTATTGGGAAGGACAGACACAAGAAGGAATGTAAGAAGAAAGTCTAACTGGCAATTCTACTTACTCATTAAACAGCATGCACAGAAACAGCTTTAATTAGCAAATTTGCCCTACAGCATTAAGCAATGACTGCCTGATCCCCCTGGTTTCCAGCCTCACACCAAAGGCACCACTCTTCATCTGCACCTACAGAACACATTGACCCTTCCTCTTTCAAGGTACACCTAATTCAGGTTATTTCATGCAGCAGTGCCATTTCTGAAATCTCATGTATAAGTGCTTGAGAGAGGAAGGAGCCGCTTCCAAACCAATTCTCTCCTGTTTCTCACTAACCCATGATTAAACTTCCTACAAGTGCTATTATTAGCAATTCTTAAGGAGAACTTCGCACTAAAATTTCAGCTGTTCTAAGAGCAGAGTTGGAACCAGCGGCTCCATTTGCATCCTGTTCTGGTCTCTCCTTTTAATGAAGGCAGCAGAAAACGCATCCCTGGCTCACCTGCTGCCATTCCCCAGAACACAACCTCACTTTTGTTGTTCGTTTAGTCTCTGCTCTTGTTCCAGTGGCCACAGTGTTTGTGTTCCTGTTACCTTTACTCTGGAAACAGCAACTTCTGGAGCAGGGCCAGGAAGACAGCTGGGATCAAAAAAGTCAAAGCCACTAAAGACTCCTTCATCCAAGTCCTCAGCTTCTCCTGAGAGTTGTCCCCCACACACTGGCCTCCAGCCCCAGCCTCTATCTCCCATCCTCACCATTGCTCTCGTCCAGTGGACCAGTCCAAGGACAAGGCCAGTCGCTGTGCCCCAAGATCCACCCTGAAGCATGGCTCCAACATGCAGCTGTTCTTCTACTGGAAACAAAAGGAATGGATTAAGACTGGGAAGACAGGTGCACTGCTTCCCACAGCAGGTTTTCCAGAGACTGATGAGCAAATGAGGGTCCCACACCAGAGAAGCAATGAAATGTCCCACAGTACTACAGTCGCCCAGTGCACTCAGGATCCCACCCTTCTGCTGCTCATCTCCCACCAAACCTCCCTTAAACTCTGCTTCCTCTCAGGGAACGATGAAGTGCAGGAGAAGTGATGACCTGACTGCTGAATTCCCTTACAGACTGGCCTCTGCTTTCTTTGCTCTGTGAGAATGGCTCTGATCACTCTCTTCTCTCACCACCAAAAGAAACCCCACTCCAAAAATCCTCCCTGCTTTTACCAACTTTGCACCTTCTGATGTTTCCCAGTTAGTCCATACTTGTTTCCACAGTTTGCTTCTGCCCCCCTCCTACCGCTCCTCCCCCACTTTGCAGGTGGGCAGAGCCCAGCCCCACTCTCTGGTGCCACAAACAAGTTTATAGAATTTATGACAAACATCAGAAGACAAAAGAAGCATTTAAAAAGCTAAAGATGCTGAGGAAGCCATGGAAACCACCCAGCTTTCCTGCAAGCCTATGCACACTGCTAGTAAATGTAGAGATGTATCAAACATGGGATAAAACCAGCTTCAGTAGCAGCGGGCATTGCATCCACCCACCTCACTTCCAGTCAGGTGGCAAAATTCCACAGCGCCGGTGGAGTTTGCGATGCCAACCATGGGATGTTCTGCAACAGGAATGTGGCACCTAAAAGATCAAGTTAAACAAATCTCCAATGTCCATCTTTCTTGAAGAGAGCAAAGCATAACTTACATTCCAATATGCACAAGGAAAAGGTATGTGGCCAAAAAAATCTCGCATTAAGAAAACCTAAGGCTCCTCAAGTTCCCACACACCTGCGAGGAGGAGATTCTGTACAAGGGAGATCTACTCTATGTTATTATATAAATAAATGAGGTATAAAGTCAGGACCAGCCACTCACAAATCAGCAGAAAGGGTAAAACAGAAACAAGGCAGTCTTTGCTCATTGGAACAAACGGGAAAGTATTTCCCTCCAAGAAGTCAGGACCTGTTCCATTAGGAACTATTGCTGTTGCTGCCACGCCAGAAAAGGATCCGCAGAGGAGCAGAGCCCGCTGCTGTGGCACCGAGCCTGGCCGGGCCGGCGTTACCATTTGATGTCCAGGATGGCGGCCGTGTCGATGCGCTGGATCTCGGTCAGCGGGATGTACGGCTGCTCCTCGTTGTAGTGGTACAGGTAGAGCCGCCCCGTCCGGTCACAGGCCCCACTGCTCCCTCGGGAGTCGCTCTGTGGAAAACATGGGAAAGGGCAGGCTCGGCCAGCTTCTGCCTCCGCACCCGAGATCCTGCTGGGAGCGGGGAGCAGGGCTGAGGCTCCCAACTGTGCAGTCCCAAACCTGAGAGATGAAAGCCCCCATCGGGGCCAGCCACGCTCACCAGAGGGGCCTCTCTGCCTCACCCCAGCCGGGACAAGGCACGGCCCCGCCGCGGGGATCGGCAAGACCGGGGATGGGGATGGGGCTCGCCCCAGAGCGGGGCCAAGCGGGGACGGGGGTTCGCCCTGGTGCGGTGCCGGCCAGGGACGGGGCCAGGGCTCGCTCCGGGGCGGTACCGGGCAGAGATGAGGATGGGAGTTCGCCCCGGAACGGTGCCGGCCGGGCGGGGATGGGGATGGGGTGTGGATGGAGACTCGCCCCGGAGCGGGACTGGGGCCGGGGCCGGGGCCGGGGCCGGGGCCGGGGCCGGGGCTCGCCCCGGAGCGGGGCCGGCTCACCTGGTCGGGCGGGCGCAGGTGGTAGGTGCCGCAGGCCAGGATGCTGTGCCAGCCCTCCACCGGGCACCACTCCACCGCGTCCGCGCTGAACTCCGTGTCCACCACCTGCAGCGTGCGCGTCCTGCACGGCGCGGCCATCCCGGGCCGGGCCCTGCTGCGCCGCCGGGGCGGCTCCCGGGAGGCTCCGGGGAGGCGGGGCCGCCGCCCGTCTGCTTCCCGGTCAGGGCGGGCCCGGGGCGGAGCTGCCCCCGGGGCGGAGCTGCCCCCGCGGAGCCGCCTCTTCCCCCGGCCGGGCTGTTCGCGCACGCCGGGCTCCCGCCGGGGTTCGGGGGCTTCCGTTCGCTTGTCCGAGCCCCCTTCCAACGCGTCCTTGCCGAGGGAAGGGGCTGCGGCTCCAGCGCCCGCCCGGCGAGGGACCCTGCCCTGAACCCGGTAGCTGCTCGCGAGAGAAAACGGGGATCAGCCTTCCCTCGGCATCTTCCCGGCGCCTCGCTGAGACCTTCCCCACCCCGGCACTTCCCGAGGAGACACGGGCTGGCACCGCTGTCCCTGCGCAGAAGCTGTTCCGGACCTCGGAGCGATCCTGGTCCCTGGCCTGAGCCTTTCCCTTTCCTCTCAGTCCTTGCCCAGTCGGAGGGCGAGTCCTGCACGCTCGGGATGCATCCCGCAGCCATTCCCACCGCGGTGCTGCTCCCGGCGCTCCCGTCCTCCCCTGGAGCCTGGATTGCCGCTGTTCCCCAGGCGTAAATCCTGCAGACCCAAAGGTCTCATTGCTGAGAGAGCAGTCAAGGCCTCGCCCTTTGGTGTTTTCCCATAACCAACCCTTCATTTATTGACGCTGAATTTCATCTCCCACTCTCTCACAACATCCTTCTGCAATTCACTCAGCCTTTATTATATTATTACACTGAATAACCTCATCAGTGGACGTTGTCAGCTTCATTATTCATTACCTTTTTTCTAAATTACTTTTTTAATGTATTGGGCATCCAACTGTTTACTTCCCACCACCAAAATAGCTTCTCCCTTCTACTCTTCCTTTCCTGTCTTTTAAACAGTTGCTTGTCTGTCTGTGACATTTCCCTTTTTGACCAGAAGCTTTTCTTCCTTAAGTGCCTTGAGCAAAGTCATCATTAAGTGCATTGTGGAAGTTCAGACTGTCCCAACCAAATCCCCTTTTCCCTGCTTGTTGATGCCTGGAATTGAAGCAATTCCAGTAGAGTTTTGAAGCGCGATTTCCCTGTACAAAAACCACACTGACTCCTCCCTGGTATTCAGCCACTGGTGCTGAAACACAGCATCCATGAATTTTCGGAGTGCAGGTGGCTGTAGTCTGAAATTCCTTCCAGAAGCTGCTGTGACATTTGCTGCGACATTGTACCAAGGGAGAGGTCACCATCCCAGCTGGGAGCTCGGCTTATTCATCCCTGAGCTCCCTCAGAGCCGTAGGTGGCACCGTCTGGTCCTGGCAACTTGTTGCTGCTCTTTTCAGCTGAACTTTAATCTCCCCTAAAAGCACTTCTGTTCTGAACAGATTCTCTGTGGAGCTCTCCATATGGAAGTATTCCTGTGTGAACTCCACCAGCTCTTTCACAGGGAACACATATGCAAACAATTCACTGGATTTTCTTCTGCTGAGACTTTCATCTTCAGGTCAGCCATTCCTTTTCCTGTGCATCAGTCTCTCCTGACTTCAGCAGTCCCCCTGCTCCTGATGTTTTCAAAACTACTCATGCAAGTTTTATGACTTGGAACATTCTTCATATTCCGTTTTTCTTTGCATTATTTTGCTGGGTTGGTCTCACAGCCCTTTAACGTTGTGAGAAACTCCCCTCCCCACCTGCTGCATCCCATCCTCCCAGCTCCTTCCCTCCCACATTCCCTGGGATCAGGATTTCCCCAAGCACCTTCCATCCTGGCTTTGTCCCACCCTTCCCTGAGTCCCACCTTTCCCTCCTTCCCTCAGAGGAATTTCCCCATTGCCCCACCAAGCCTTGTAATGCAGCCTGTCCTTGTCCTCACTGCAGCAGCATTAAAGCATCAGCACCAGCTTTTCCCTGCTCTGTGCTGCTCAAGTGTTTAAGGGCTCTGCACTTTATTTTGATAAACATGATTCCTGGTAATAAAATGGAAAATTGGCAGGACAAATAGCAGCCTTTTAAACAGGCAAGGGGAAAAAAGTCAATACTTCTGCCTTGTTCAACGGATTACCTCAAATAATAATAAAAAAATATTCCTTATGTTCCATTTTATATTCATCAAAAACCGTGCAGTTCATTTCAAGGAAAGAATTAAATGTTTCCTTTAAAAAAAATTACCCATTACAGGAAAATTTGATTAGGTCCCACTTGGTTTTTCCACACTGAAGGGCATTTTGGGCTGCATGAACAGAAAAATTACAGTACAACCATGGTTTAAGAGTGGCAACTCAACCAAGTGCCTTCAAGTGAACTTCCAGCAGGAAGTTTCAGAAGTTCTTTGCTATTTCCCAAGATGCTTGAAGCCAAAGGATGAAAACCCACCCCAATGTTAATAATTCAGAACTTCCTGTGCAGATATTAGAAACAGAATATAATATTGGAAGTCCACAGATCAATTTTCTAACAAACTGAATACAAGCAAGACCAACATTGCAACATGAAGTGGCAAAGTGAATCCTGACTGAAAAATCAAAATTCTCAACGGCTTTTACAAAAAAATTTTCACTAAGCACTCCAAGAAAGGCTCTGCATTAAGCACTCAGCAGCTCACATTCTTCTACTGTGAAGCAAGACTACACCTGGCACTAAATTATCCATTTAGTTCTTCAGGAAACTCAACTGATGTTCCTTAGACTTCTAAGGCAAAAATGAAATAGAAAATGGTTATTCATAAAAAGAAAAATAGGCATGTGCTCTGCAAGGGAAATCCTCCTCCCATACTACTTTTACTCATTACTACATTAAAAAAAAATCAAAAAGTGATTCTTGGATTGATGACAACTCTTAAAAAAAGTGAATAAATAATTCAAATTACCCAGTATTAGATATTTAAACATCTCTGCACATGACTGGAGTGTTTGCTATGCTATGGGGAAGCCAGGAGGGCAACCACATCCACACACAGCTGCTACCTGAGCTCCTCTACCACTGCCTTTTGTACAAGAGCTTTGGAACAGAAAGCTGATCCAGCTTCCTTAAAATCCTGGCTGCTCCAAGGCCCATCTCCAGCAGCCCCTCCGAGGCAGCCCCGGCTGCAGTGCCTGGACACAGATCCCAGAGGGTCCCTACAGCCCACGCCAGCTCCTGGGGCACTGCTCCTACCCTGCAGGGACTTCCAGCATCCAGGGGTGACTGAGCTCTGAAGGCAGCTGGAAGGGAAGGGGAAAAAGCCAGAGAGCAGACATGGATTCATTCCAACCTTTACTTTGTTTGCTCTTTTTTTTTGTTTGTATTTTTTTTTTAAATAGAGCTTCCATGCAGAGTTCTCCAGGGTAAGTGCTGATGCCGGAGCCTGCCCCGCCGGCTTGGCACTGCCACAGACACTTCTGCCACATGGGAGGAAAAGCTTTTGCTACATGACTTTTTTTCTTTTTTTTTTTTTTTTTTTTTTAACTTTTAGGCCAACAACATGTTCTCATCTGAACATTACAGTTAATGAGTGCTATCAAGAATTCCTAACAAAAACTGTACATGAGTTTACAAACGTATTAACATATAAATAATGAGAAGCTTCCTGCCTGGAGCCTCCACAGTAGTCTTTTTGCTTGAGAATATAATACTGGAAGGGCAGACTCGATCCCTTTCCACAGCACCAGTCAGAGCTGGCTAAGTCCAGTCAGCCATTCTGCTCAAGCATCACAGGGTTTTTCTTCAGTGCCTCTGGCTTCGATAAGCAGTCTGTCATACTGTGCAAAAGCAAGAGTCCAATGCCTTTGGGAAGGAATCCTGCTGCTGAGAGGCCTCTGCCACCCGGTCATCGTTCTGGTCCGAGCTCCTGCTGGAAGGTCCTTTTCTTCTCCCGACAGTGTTTCTTGTGAGCAGGCCAGTCCTTCTGCTGGCACTGCGAGCCGCAGTACCGCGCCACCTGGCAGCGGCCACAGATGTTGAATTCACGTAACTGGGAATTCAAAAGATGGCGTTAGAGGGGCTGCTCAGTGCCCAGGGGAACCTCAACATCACTCCCAAGGGGCACCCCAACAGCATTCCCAAGAGAACCCAACAGCATTCCCAAGGAGCTCCATGATCAGGTCTTTCACGCCTGTCACAAACACATGACAGGACAAGGATGAGCAGCCTTAAGATGAAGGAGGGCAGGGTTAGATGGGATATTGGGAAGAAACTGTTCCCTGTGAAATCTTGGCACAGGGTGCCCAGAGGAGCTGTGGCTGCCCTTGGATCCCTGGCAGTGCCCAAGGCCAGGCTGGACAGGGCTTGGAGCAACCTGGGATAGTGGAAGGTGTCCCTGCCCATGGAACAAGATGAATTTTAAGGTCCCTTCCAACCCAAACCAGTCTGGGATTCTGGGATTCTATGAAACAAGAACATCCCATCACGAGTGTCAGAGAATCAGAAGGGTTTGAAGCAATTTCTGTGGTTTTACAGTTGCTCTTATAAAATGGGCTTAAAAGACAAAATATTGGAGCATTACACATTTGTTGTCACAATGCTGCTGTTCTGTCAACGTAAGTTCTTTTTTCAACTACAAACACCTGAAATTCAGAAATTATCAGGACGGCTGCACAAGCTCAACCATTGCCAAAGTTACTGTTATCCAGGGAGCTTTTGGGCACAGACCCAAATAAAAGGCAGAGCTCCCTCTGTTTCAAATACAGGGCTTTTAAGATCATTTTTGCAAACGTTCCCTTCCCCAAAGCAGAAAGTGGAACACAATGGGTTCAGCCTGCTCAGCATCTGCTATCACAAGAAAAGCCCTTGTTTGTAGATAAGGCATCTGTGTGACAGAGGCACAGCCCTTGCACAGCTCATTCTCTCACTCCTGATGTTGCTTTATCTTCCTCCAGCAGAACCTTTCCTCCCAGCTCTCCCTTGAATGAAGGCCACTCCCATTCACCTTCTGCTCAGGAAATGGTAACCAGGTTATTTTTCGATTCCACAACTGCCCAAACCCTCTTACAAAGCTTCCTGCTGCCCCACACAGCTGCTCACTCATCCCAGCTCTGCTCCCTAGAGGAAAGCTTCCACCTGGCTTTTTGTGCACTCTGCAGAAATCACCCTCCTCCCAGCAGCCCAGTAACACCCACTGCTCCAATTCAAACCCACATTCCCTCCAAAAAAATTATGAAAATTATACTGAAAATTATCACAGGGTCTGGAGGTTCAGGCCAAAGAAAACCTGAGTGGAAGAAAATTCTTGCCTTTAGCCACTGAACGGCTCACGTAAAGCTCTACATTTTAATAACAAATAATCCCCTGGACACACCATTAGCCCAGGGCATTCCATGCTCACTCCCAGCTCTCTGAACCCACCTGTTTTTCAATCATTGTGCAGGGAGGGTAGTGACATTCATAGTAAGTGCAGGAGTTCTCTTCCTCCTCCACAACATCCCCGTTAGCATTGTAATATCTGGTTACATTCAGGACAGGAAACTGCTCTTCTATGGGGTCTGTAGGAAGCTGTTGGATTGCCAGCCAGTACAGACTTTGTTCCCTGGAAAAAAAAAAAACAAGTACAAGTTTGGTACATCAATTCATAATAATCATACAGAGAAACTGATTCCAAATTTATTAATAAATAAGGTTAACATTGTCTTTAGCCTCAGACTGCACATACTGCTCATATATTGGGTATTTTTAGGGTTATTTTAGTCTAAGTGCAAATCTCAAAAGTTTAAAAGTATCAATCAAGAAACATTTCCATCAAGCAAAATTATTTCTGTGCAAAATTATTCACACCAAGTCAGAATTTATTTCTGGCTGGAAGTCTGTTTCTTGCTCTTGAACCCCCAAAATCATATGGAGCATCTGTAATTCACTACAACTTCTCAAAATCAGTTTAATAAGCTCCGAACATCCCAAACTTAAAGGTACTGCAAGTGTTTCAGGAGAAGAGTGGGATGTGAAGTCTGTGGGTCTCCCACTGTGCCACATCATTGATTATCCAGATCCATCCTGGCACAAAGAGTTGGATATGCTGAGTAGCATCAGTGAAACCCAGCCCATGGGAAGCTCCCACAAGCTGCTGGTGAGAGGTGCTGAAGCTGAGCCCAGAACTCACACTGGGTGAGTCCAACCCCAACTCACAACTTCCATTACGAGCATTCTGCAGCTCCCTGTTCCCACAGGTCACACTGGAATTTCGGTGCCTGAGAGGCAGAAGGCAGTGAGATTTCCCTGAGCCCCTGCTCAGCTGGGAGGGCACAGAGGCTTCCTGCTCCACCTGGCACAGCAGGACCTCGGCACAGCCCCGAGGGTGAGATGGTCCCTGCCCAGCAGGGATGGTGAGCACAGACTGTGCCCCACGTGAGGGAGCCAGGACACAGTGATGTGTAAAGTGCCCAAGGTCAAATCAAAAAGGCTCTGCCAAGGCAAAAACCACTAAAGGAAGGAGACAACATTCGAAAAGATCTTCATTCCCCCTGCCAGGTGCTGTCATACCTTTGTTTGCTAGAGATTTCCTCAGCCTTGGGCTTCCACCCCCACGGGACGAGGCGCAGATTGTCCAGGCGGTTGTCCACGGTCACCGAGTTCAGATGCACCACCTGAAAGCCAGGAGCAATCCCTCCCCTGTGCCTCTCCCTGCAGGAGACAAAACCAACCTGAAGGTCAGTGATGAACAAGAAGAGCTAAAAAACAAAGGAGCAGAGGCAATGTGAGTTAGGACCTGCTGGCACTGGGCTGCCAACAGACTCCAGTGGCTACTTCAGACAGGGCAACTCCCAGGAAAAAGTGCCTTTTCCCAGCAGGTGATTTCAATTATAAATTAATTGAATGAAAAGACACTCAGAGTATAGAGTCATTTTAAGCATATTGCTTAGTTCCAGAGTCTATTCCTCCAATTACTGCTAGAGATCCATGGAATTACAGTGTTCCTTGAAAGGTGCCAATACTGGCTTATTCTTTCCATGGGAAATTCTATCAGACACATTTGTGCAACTTTGGCACTGGTGTGGAGTCACAGAGCTTGTTATTCATGAAGAAACATCCCTGAACAGCCACAGGACAGAGGTTTCACCGAGTATGCAATTGCTTTTTAGACTCTAATTGTGTGTTACATCCTGAAAGTCTGAAATGACTCCACAATTGACCAAGAGACACCTTAAACTTGCCCAAAACCCAGAGCAGGACTAAGCCAGGATGGCTGCAGGGGGAATCTTCCCTACTGCCTTCTAAGAGTTTCCCCTTCCCCTTCTTTTCACCTCTCCTTTCTCTGTTTCATCGAGGTCACTGTCAAACACTCTCATGCCTGGACAGTTTCTGTAGCACTTCTTGCAGGAATTCCCATCCCAGCTGAAATGCAAGGCTTGGACAGTAGGCTGTGTCCCTGTGTTTGTTATGCCATGAGGAACTTCCCAGCACAGGAGAACAAGGATCAAGCAGAGCTGACAGCACTCACTGAGGGTAACCCAGCACCTCTTCCCTGGAGACATTCCAGCAGCTTCCCACAGCTTCACCCAAACCCAGCCTGGACACTGAGTCCTGCTCAGCCTTTACTGAACACTTCAGTTCAAATAGTTCATTTCATTTTCAAGACATATTTCCCTGACTTAAAAAATTCCCACTTTTTTTAACCTTTACAAAGCTCAGCATAACCCAGCGGAACAGGAAACTCATTTCAGTGTGACTTACAATGAAAAATGTTTTGTTTTCTTGGTCAAAATCCATCCAGATATGGGTAAGTTATATACCTTGGGGGTAAGAACTCTTGCACTTCACATATGCCCCAAAACTTCCTAGAATTTAATGAGCAGAATCCCCTTGGAGAGGCTACAAGCAGCACCTACACACAGACTGTGCTCCAGCTCCCACAAGGTATTCCTGTAAGGACACCCCTGCACGAGAACAGAGCCTGGAGCCTCCAGCCAGGGAGTCTGCTGGGTCTCCATGGAACGGGGAAAAGTTCTTCCCTTTAAAGGTAAAACAAATAAAATTCTTCTTTTGGAAAAAAAGGAACCAAACTACACACATAAAAGCAAACAATCTATGGCAAGGAGTCTGCTGAAGTGCCCTAAAGGAGGAATCCCAGAATCCCAGCTTGATTTGGGTTGGAAGGGACCTTAAAATTCAGCTCATTCCCTGCCATGGGCAGGGACACCTCCCACTGTCCCAGGCTGCTCCAAGCCCTGTCCAACCTGGCCTTGGACACTGCCAGGGATCCAGGGGCAGCCACAGCTGCTCTGGGCACCCTGTGCCAGGGCCCCATCACCTCACAGGGAACAATTCCCAATTCCCAATATCCCCTCCATCCCTGCCCTCTGGCAGTGGGAAGCCATTACAGGAAAAGCTACTTCTGAGTTGTTGAAGGCCAGCAGAGGGTCTGGCAAAGGGAATTAGGAATCCAGAGGGCTCCAAGTGGGAACCCAGGAACTGGTGAACTGCTGAAGGCGAGCATCAATCACATATGGAGACAGGGAAGGAGTTAAAGTTCTTAGAATGAGCCTAGGACAAAGTGCCAGCTGGAGAGATGGGACAGATAGGAGCGAGGAATCTGGGAGGAGGAGACAGAAGTTCAGATCAAGAACAAACTGTGCAGGGGGGAAAAGGAAGGGGATTCCAAGACTAAGTTAAGAAATATTTTTAAAACTGATTAGATGAGAGTTTAGAAACTGCTGGAGTTGGGGAAAGAGAGAGGATTATGATAGATTGTCCCTGACACTGGGAAGTCACAGAAGAGTGGCACACAGCTCTTCACAGCACAGATCTGCACCCACCACCCCAAAAAGCAAATTCTGACCAAATCCCCTCCCACACTGAGCCAGTCTTCCCCTCCTTGTATGAAACCACATTTATCTACATCACTGCCAGCTTTTCTGCGACCTCAAGTGACAAAGGCCTAAGTAAAGATGGAAGTTGGGCTTTGCTAGTGAGCAGTGAGTGTTAACCACTGCACTGAGGTGCCAGAACTGGTAATGCCAAATTCAGGGTGGTCCCTTCTCTCCACACATCAAGAAGGAAGCTTTGAATGCCTGAGCACACTCCACTCCCCTCCCCAGGCCTCAGTGGGAACCATGGACCATCCAAACTGAGCAGGAAGCACAGGCTGTGGAGAACCTGCCTTGTCCCTTGTAGGAGCAGAGAAACATCAGTAATGCAGCCAAAACTCCTGCAGAGCTGGAACTCCTGCCTCCCCCCGCACTCCTGAGCTCCTGCAAGATGCCAGGCAACACCCTCCCAGCAAGACTTTTCAGGGAGTTATCTGGATTCTGCTCTTTTGGTATTTCAGCAGCTCAGAACCCAGGACTGGAATACAAGTGCAGACACAGCAATTCCAGGCACTAGGAACCAGAGCTGAGCCCGTTATAGGCAGCAACATGGGAAGTGCTCTAAAAAAAACCCTAAAAACCCCCAGAAATCAGGTCTTGGATGTCTTTTTGAACACGCAGTTGGTGATACTTATGACTAATCCCCTGCTGCTGCTGTTCCCCAGGGAACATCTCTGCACCCAGCAGAACACAGAGCTGGGATTGCTCCACAGGGAATGGGCTGAGCAGATGAGACTTCTGCAGAGACACCCAAACCCTGCTCGGGGGGAGCCAAAACTCTATGTGGAAATCACAGCAAGCACCAGAGAGGCTGAATAACCATCAGGAAGTTCTTCCTGCAAGAATTTTTGCAGCTCATGTGGGGAATTTTCAGCTCTTGGTTGCCTTTTGATCCCACAGTTCTCTCTGCACAGGGCAGCAGGAGGGCTCTGGGAGAAGGTCCCTGTCACTGCTGCAGCTCCAGGCTTTCTATCCCAAGAGCCTCACGATATAAACAAAACTACCTGCTTAACTAAAAAAAAAAGAAAAATTCAAAAATGTGTTTTACTTGTACCTACCACATGCTACTCACTGTATCTTAAACCAGAGGCACACAGCTGGGTTGGGTTTTCATGTTTTTGGGGGGTTCATGTGCAGAGAACAACTGAATTACAAACCTACACCTGCAGTAATCCACGTTCTTTGGTTTTCATTCATCCAAGGAGTCAGGCTGGCACTGGGAAGGGCAGTCACTGCCTGGCTCTGCCCAGCTCTCCTGACTCTCACAGGCTCCAAACCTCCAACACTGCCCCTCCTCACCAAGGGAAGGACCTGCCACTGCTCTCCAATCCTGGTTTGTGCTCAGAGCAGTCCCCAAACTGCTCTGTTTAGGAGGGGCAGAAGCTGCACAGCCCCTGCAGCCAAAGCCACCAGAGACTCAGCCACTGACCTGCAGTGTTTGGGCTGCAACTGAAGATCAGCAGCACAAACACCTTCAGGAACAAGGAATTCACAGCAACAGCAGAGATACTTTGTATTTTCTAGTCTAAAAATCTGGCTTTGCAACTCCAAAACTGCAGCTCTGCTTGCCTGGCAGCTGACACCCCCCTCTGTGCCTCTCCAAAACCCCCATTACACACAAACTCTGATTTTTCACCCCAGCCCATGCTCGAGTGACACAATTTGAATTTCCTAACTGAATATGCTCAAATTACTTCCTAATTTGAGTAAAACAAGCCAGAAGAGGCAATGGCTGGGCTGTGTCATAAACAAGTAGCTGGGCTGTCATCATTTGCTGCAGCCTTCAACAATTGAACTGAATAATTTTAAGGTGCTGTTTAATGCTACTTACAGATAATAATTATGACTGTCTGAGGTTCACAGTTAGCAGCAGCTGTCAGTGATTTGCTCCACATACTGCAGCCAATTTAATAATTTCAACAAACTTGTATGTGCAATAAGATTAAACACTAACAGATGCAGGTTAAAATCCATATTTAATAAGCAGATTGGAAATAATAATAAAGGTCTGATATTCTTCCTGTCTCCTTCCTCTTGTGCAGAGCCTAGTTCTGGGGAATAAAAGGTAACCTGGCATGATAAAGGGCATCCTGGGCACTGTGACTTCCAAGGATATGGAACTGAATAGAAAATATGCTTAATTTTTCTAAAAAGGCTTTTAAAAGAAGTAAGATTTTTCCAGCAGATCCCACCTTTCCTACAAACCCATCAACATCTAGAAAAAGATAGCAGCTCAGAGGGTGAGCTGCTCTCACAAATGAGGAAATTGGCCCCTGAAACTTAATGTTAATCCTATGAAGGATTTCAAGGATTTGTAGAGTATGGAAAATAAGATGCAGCAGCTGATATGAACCATCAGCAGCATCACTTCAGGCAGTTTTGCAGAAAGCCAGATAAAACACCTCAAACTTTTAAGTTATCAGAAGTTCCCTCTCTCCAGTGCTGTGCCAATTCTCAGTGGGAAAAAAACCCCACAACAAGGTTCAAAGGTTTGTCTTCACCTATTAAATGGTACAGGCCCCGTTTTTCCCCCCAGCTGAAGTTCGAGCAGCATCTCTCAGGTGTAAACAGGGTGGCCACGAACCACACTCACCTCTCACTGCTTTCCCTGCCCGCAGTGTTCCACAGGCCGTGCGAGGGCTCTGCAAACCAAAGCCCTGTGGGCACCCTGTGCTGCGTTTCCAGCTCTCCTCAGGGGACTTAAGCTACTACAGGCAGAGCAATCACCCCACACAAGTTGGTGGCAGCAAACTGTGGTGAACCCTTAGTTGTTCTCTCCCTCCAGTACCCACCAGAGCAGCTCGTGCAGGAGGCGGCCTGAGCCCCGGCCTCGGTTCTTGTCGAACGCGTAAGCGAAGATTTTAGCACCATTTCCATCAGCATCCACCTCCATCCGAGCCTGGAGGGAAGGGAAAGGCCGTGAGATCACCCCACACAGGGCAGCAGAGCCCCTGCTCCACCGGGATGGGCATGGACCCAACATCTCACACTGCTCCCTGCAGGTCACTTGAGCTCAGGGGGATCTGAGTTGTCTCAAACCCCCAAGGGGACCCAAGCAGCCCGGCTGGGAAAGGGCAGGGAGGAGCTGAGGGGGCTGCCTGGATAAAGAAGAGCAGGAATGCAGCTGTGGGGTTGGGATTCACGTCAGGATCCCCACTCTGTCCCTGTGCAACCACCAGGGCTTTGCTTTAAGCACTGCCCCTACACCCATCTCACTGGGGTGCTCCTGAGAGCGAGGGCCCGGCCTTTTTCCTGCACTCCACGAGGTCGCGTTGGTGCCAAACCTCAGAGTGCAGCAAGAACTTGATGCATTTGGGGCAATCACGGTGTGCTACCACCACCAGCAACAGAGACACAGCAGCTGCCAGAGGGGAGGAATGGACAAACAGGGACTGTTCTGGCAGCAGCACTGCCACAACTCCTAAAATTCCTAAGAACAGCCCCAAAACATCCGCTGCACTGCAGGAATTTAGCAAATGATGGTCCCTCCTCCAAAAAAGCCTTATTTGTTGAAGGTTTTGTAATCATTTTCTTGCACTTTTAAAGCCTTGCTAGAAGCCACTCGCCATCTTCCAGTGGATGTTAAGAGGAAATATATTTTTTTGGTCCCATCACCAGTTACGATAATACAGATTTTTTTCATCCAAGACTAAGTGCAGTGTGAACATTTTTAATGTTTGCCAAACCACGGGAGAACAAATTATCAGTTCTCCAAAAGCACACATATAGTATGAAAATAAAATAAACTTCATAATAAATTAGTGAGTACATGTTTTAGATCAATATTCGTCTAAATAAAAAATAAAAAAAAAAGGAAAACTCAGAACTTTTCCTGCTTGGAAGCCTCCACGTTGGGATTTTAATAACTTAAAACCGTTTCTTTTCCCCCCAGTTAGGGGAGTTGCAGGCACAGCACTTCCACGAGCGGTTTGACTGGGGCAGGGCACAAGGAAAGGAAGAAGCCGAAGCTGCAGCGGGAGCCCGAGCACCGCCGGCCCCGGCAGCGACGGCGGGGCCGGGGCAGCCCCGGGCGGGGAGGGGGGGCACAAACACCGGCGAAATAACGCGAG
>VZTE01000108.1:774054-829225 GCA_013397775.1 Eulacestoma nigropectus
TGGCGGCGGCGGCCCCGCCGCGTGGATGCGCCGCCGTTCGGACGCTCCGGGGACCGGGACGCCCTGCAGGCGGGGCCGGGCCGGGCCGGCCGCGCAGCCCCAGCGTGCCGTGCCGGGGCAGCCGCGTCCCGGCCGGATCGGGCAGGGATCAGTGCCCAGAGGTGGAGAGACCCGCAGCGATCATGGCGTCCAACTCCCGGCCCTGCCCAGGACACCCCGAGAGTCCCTCGCTGGGCCTGGGAGCGGTGCTGGGCTTTGCCTGGGGGTGTGGATGTGACCCCAGGCCGGGGCTGTGGAGCCCAGACCGGCCGTGCCCTGCGCGGGGACAGCAGCCAGGCCCGGCTGGGACAGGGCAGAGGGACCACAGAGCTGTTGTGGGGTCACCCCAAGGGACTCCCCATGAGAGCAGTTACTGCCAGCCCTGGGGGTTACTTTGGGACCTGTGAGGGTGGCACAGCGATTTTTTGGTTCAGGTTTCAGCCCAGGGGATTCTCTGCATCTTCCTTCTCTCCAAATTCCTCAAGATTTGTCGGATCCTTCCTTCTCCCAGGGCTGCTCCATCTGCTCATCCCCAGCCTGGACTGATCCCAGGAGTTGCCCCGACCCAGGTGCAGCTCCAGCACTTGGCTTGGTTAAACCTCATGAGGCTCCCATGGGCCACTTCTTGAGCTTGCCCAGGTCCCCACATCCCTCAGATGTGGCACTGCACCCTCAGCTTGGTGTCACCTGCAAGCCTGCTGAGGTTGCACTTGATGCCTTCATTAATAAAGATATTAAATTATCAGGAAGATGGGTTTAAATGTGATGTTAATGTAGGTTGCTATTCTCTTTGGAACCCTCTGCCTCCTCTTGAAGGAGCCTGATTTGGAAAAAATGAATTATTGGCAGGCAAACCCTCCTCCCATGCATTGCTTTGCTTCTACCAGAGCCCGTGCCCTCAGGCAGCATGGGAAAGGTTATGGATCCTGTCCCAGAACTCCCCTTAAGCAGAAGGAAATCAGTTTTCCAACTGTTTCCAGCACTGCCAAGTGGAGGAAAACCCAGGCAGAGCTGCCCAAGGCACAGCCACACCAGGGAGGGACAGACAGATCCCTGAGCTCACAGGATTCTCACATCTGGGAATACCCAGGTCAGGCTTTGCTCAGTTTTGCTTTAGGAGTGAGGAGGGTCCAGCTCCCCTCCACACTGACAGGGACACAGTGGGATGTCCTGGACAGTCGGTGTCTGCCAGGGCTCGTGGATTTGATAAAAATGGGGTTTTTTGATCATGCCTTTCCCTCTGTCACTACAGCCCCACTTCAGGCTCCGTGACCCACATTCCATCAGGGAGCAAAGGACACAAATGGATCTCATTTTGAATAAGGATAAACCTTCTGCTCCTTCCTCACCACATTTTTTATCAGCCACACTTCCATCCCTGCCCCAATCCATCCGGAACAGGCATGGTCACGATTTTCCTAAAGGAAAACTCCCAGCATGGGACAGGGACAAATCAAACCAGCACCAGTGTTTGCAGACAACTGGGTCTTTATTTAAGTATTTAAAGTGCTACAAAAAACTGAAGGAGCCTTCATGTGGCAACTTCCTTTTCTGCAGTCTTAGCTCTGTTGGAAGAAGCAAACACAGCTCATTAGTGGAGTCTTTCAGTAATTAAATGTGATACAGCAATTTCATTTAGAGCTGGGCACTTACAGCTGGGCACTCGATGGCACCACTGTTGATGTCATCGATGATGTCGTGGGGGTGTCTCCCATCAATGCTGCAGCCCACGGACTGGGCAGTGCCAAGGATCTCCTTGATGGTCCCTGCAGCAGGGAGATGCAGCTGGTCAGTGCTTCACCACGAGAAAACATCTGAGGAACTTACCTGGAGCAACCTGGACTAGTGGAAGGTGTCCATGCCCATGGCAAGGGGTGGAACTGAATGAGCTTTTAAGGTCCCCTCCAACCCAAACCAGTCTGGATTCTGACACAGGGAACTCCTCCCAGCTCTCAGCTGTCCCTCCTCCTGGGGTTTGCAGGCTTCCCTCAGGGCTCACCAGGGAACATCACATCACTTACCCCGACCTCACACCCTGGATTCCCGCAGGCACACACTGGAAAGCGCTCCCTGTGCCTCTCCCCTCCCCAGCTGTTGGGGCTGCCTGTTCCCACCCAGTACAACTCGGCTCTGAGCCCTCTCTCCCGGGAACCAGAGCAGGTGGAAGCAGCATTCCCTGAATCCCAACCCCAGGACTCACCTGAGAGCTCCCGGGCCAGGGAGCGGTGCCGCATCTGCCGCGCGATGTTCACGATCTCGTCGAAGGTGACGCTGCCACTGTGCTTAACTGTGAAGGGAACAGCAGCAGTGAGGCCACCTGGGCACTGCCAGCTCCCTGTTTCCTCTGGGAGCACCATTCCCAGCACTCGGGACCACGTGGAGAGCTGGGAGTTTGCAGCTCCAGCAGGGTTGCTGTGAGTGCTGCCACTCCCAAACTGCAGCACCGAATTATCCCCAACTCCTCTTTCTAAGCTGGAATTCTGCCAGCTCCCCTCTGGCTGTGCCAGGCCCTGTGCTACAGGACAGGTACAGGTACCTGTTCTACCCCAGCTTTGCCCAGAGAAGCTGTGGCTGCCCCTGGATCCCTGGCAGTGTCCAAGGCCGGGCTGGACGGGGCTGGGAGCAGCCTGGGACACTGGAAGGTGTCCCTGCCCATGGCATGGGTGGAATTGATGAGCTTTAAGGTTTCTTCCAACCCAAACCAGTCCATGATTCCATAACCTCCTAAAACACAGACCTCTGCTGATGTGCCCTCTGTTGGTACCCTGGTACTGCAGGAACGGGGATGCCCAAAACCAGCCTCACGTCCCCTGCTTACCAGTTTATGCTGAATAATCCCAGAGGAAGCTACTGGTATTTCCCCTCTTTTAGCCCCAAAACGTTCAGCACCAGAGCCAGGGGAACACTTACTGTTCTTCTGCTTCTTCCTGTCACGAGGTGGCTCCTTCAGAGCTTTGATAATCAGAGCAGAGGCAGAAGGAACAACCTCTATCTAAATGGAAAGAGATTAATTTCCCCCCCATTCTACACAGCATTCCATTGCTAACAAAGATACTCAATCAAGCAGTCAAATATCTCAGCACAGGTAATTGCCAGAGCAGTGTGGGGTTGGTTAATTCCCTTGTGCTCCAGATTTTTTTGTGCTGCAGGAATCTGTTCCCAGGTTTTCGGCACAGGCCTCCCCACATGCAGGAGAGGACTGCTTCCTGCCTGGGGCTTCCTCTCAGCTCACCACTGGAATGTACCAGCCACGGGCATCAGAACAGGTACGGTGGCAGGTGGCTACAGGAACTGGCAAGATTTTAATTTATTTATTTCTGTGCTGCTTTAAGTAAGTTTTTTTTTTTGCTGGTTTCATGTTCTGTAGAAAGAACAACTCAACTGCAACAGGACAGAAGTTCTATTTTGGCACATGAGGATCATTTCTCAGGATCCTCCAGCCTGGCAAAGCCCCAGGCTCCACACACATCTCCCCCCCACCCACGTTTTAAGGTCTTCCCAGAAGACCCCCACACACCCCCTGTGTGGCACTCATTTTATCCACCTCGGAAGGATGAAGGGCTGAGTGGACCCTGCCGGGATCCCGGCCGGCGGCTGGAGCAGGCGGAGCTCGGGTGGGCTCCACGCCTGCAGCACCGGCCGGGCCCTGCGGCGTGCGGTACCTGCGCTTGCCTGTTCTGGATCGTCAGCTTCACCGTGATCCGCAGCCCCTTCCAGTCGCCCGTGGCCTTGGCGATGTCATCGCCCACCTTCTTGGGGGACTGAGGGACGACACGCGGAGGTCACACAGGGCTCGGGTTAAAGCCCAAAGCCCCAGCGCTGCCCCCGGCTGCTTCTCCGCGTGTGGTACTGCTGAACACCTTTTCTCCAGCACGGAGCAGCACGGCCCCGGTGCTCCCAGGGCACGCTTCCCATCCCCTTCGGAACGTATTTTATCCCTCCCCGCCGGGACACGCTGCATTTGCCCCGGGATCCACTCATTCCCCCCAGCAGGACACGCTTCCTCCCCTCCATCCCGCCGCCCCGGGACACGCTTCCCACCCCGCTCGGGACATGTTTCATCCCTCCCCTCCCNCCCCGGTACGTACCAGCCCCAGGGGTCCGATCTTGGGGGCCAGCGCGGACGTGGCTCCGACCTCGCCGCCGGTGCAGCGCAGGTAAACTGCGGGGACAGCGCCGCGTCAGCCGCGCCCGCCGGGCCCCGCGGCCCCCGCCCGCCTCCCGCGCCCGCCGCCCGCCACGTACCGACTTTGATCTCGTTGGGGTCGAACTTGGGCGGCATCGCGGCGGCAGATGGCGGCAGATGGAGGCGGATGGAGGCGGATGGAGGCCGCGACCGACACCAAGGCCTTCTAAGACAACGGAAAGGCAGCGCCGCCCGTGTGGGCCCAATATATACTCACAGAGATCTCGCGAGAGGACAGGGAACTGTAAATTGCGGCCGAGAGCTCGCGAGAGGTGACGTGAGGGCCGTGGCGGGATGGCCGCAGATCTATTTACGTGTATTTGTATCTGTGTCTAGCAATATATATCCATAAATGGATAGATAGATAGATAGATAGATAGATAGATAGATAGATAGATAGATAGATAGATAGATAGATAATCAGTCCTGTTGCAAAATGCAGGATAGGTGCAAGGGTGCTGAGGCATTGGCACGGGCTGCCCAGGGCACTGGAGGAGTCCCCATCTCCTGGAGGTGTCCAAGGAAGGCCTGGCCGTGGCACTCGGTGCTCTGGGCTGGGGACAAGGCGGGGATCGGTCCCAGGCTGGACTCGGTGATCCCAGCGGGACCTTTCCCAACCCGAACAATTCTGGCATCCCGTGGCCGGGCGGGGCGGTCCTCCGGACGCCAGGGGGCGCCCGAGCGCGGCAGGCAGAGCTCTGAGGTGGGGGCGGGGCCCCCGGCCGCACCTCTCGCTGGTGCCGCTGATCACGTGACCCGGCGGTGAGGCAGCGATGGCGGCGGCGAGCGGTGAGCGGGGCTGGGGAGGGGGGATTTGCTGTGGGACCCTCGGGCTGCCCCGGGCACCGCGGCTCCGGGGTACTCCTTGGAAAGGCTCGGGAGCAGGCGGTGCCCGGAACTGCGCCGTGTTCGCCGCGGAGCGGGCGCTGCCTTCGCTCACTGTCGCTGCTCTCCCCAGGTGTCGGGTCGGTGCCCGAGGGCTGCGAGCCAAAATCCCGGCAGGGTCGACTCAGTCCTTCATCCTTCCGAGGTTCTGGGCCCTCGGGCACAGAACGGCGCTGTCCTGGATGAGGGAAGGGTAAAGAAGACGAGGAGCTTGGAAGCTGTGTGACCCTGAGAGGGGGAACCTGCGGGGACCCCCAGAGAGAAGAAGAAGAAGAGAATAGTGATGATAAGGGAAAGGAAGGACTGAGAGGCAGAGCTGGACTGGTGAAGACGAGCGGGGATTTGTTCCAGGCGTTGCCAGGGGAGGCCCCGGGCAGGCTCAGGCTGTGGCAGGGCTGGCAGCTCCAGCACAAAGAGCAAACGAGGCAGGACAGCGAGTTCCAGAGCTGCAGTTCAGCTGTTGCCTCCTCTGTGCCTTGTTGCAGTGCCTGCAGGGCTGCCTGCTGACAACCTGTCAGAGAGCCAGCCCAGCCTGGGGGTGTCCGGTGACGCCTCTGTCCCCCAGGGCCAGGCAGCATCGGCAGGAGCCCACCCACATCCAGACCCTGGCTCGCTGCTCCCTCACTGTGCTCCCGAGTGTGTTTTCCCAGACTAAATAAAACATCTCTTCTTTCCACACCCCCACCTTGTCTCGTCACAGTGCCCAGATGGATTTGCAGTGTCCAGAATTTTTTGAAAACTGGGGCTCCTTCCAGAGCTGTGTCACTGCGTTTTAATTACATCTGTTTATAAAATGAGGGGTTTGGTTTTGTTTTGCTGTCATCACCCCGACAGCTGCAGACTGGGAAACACCCAGAGGACATTCCTGTGCCCTTCCCCACCCCGAGTGTGTGGCTGCTCCTCAGGCCTGCAGAGAGCAGGGGCCATGCAGGGTGTGGTGTCCATGGATGCTCAGTGCCTGCAGAGAGCAGGGGGATTCAGGATGTGGTGTCCATGGATGCTCAGTGCCTGCAGAGAGCAGGGGCCATGCAGGGTGTGGTGCCCATGGATGCTCAGTGCCTGCAGAGAGCAGGGGCCATGCAGGGTGTGGTGCCCATGGATGCTCAGTGCCTGCACAGAGCAGGGGGATGCAGCATGTGGTGCCCATGGATGCTCAGTGCCTGCACAGAGCAGGGGCCATGCAGGGTGTGGTGCCCATGGATGCTCAGTGCCTGCACAGAGCAGGGGGATGCAGCATGTGGTGCCCATGGATGCTCAGTGCCTGCACAGAGCAGGGGCCATGCAGGGTGTGGTGCCCATGGATGCTCAGTGCCTGCACAGAGCAGGGGGATGCAGCATGTGGTGCCCATGGATGCTCAGTGCCTGCACAGAGCAGGGGCCATGCAGGGTGTGGTGCCCATGGATGCTCAGTGCCTGCACAGAGCAGGGGGATGCAGCATGTGGTGCCCATGGATGCTCAGTGCCTGCACAGAGCAGGGGCCATGCAGGGTGTGGTGCCCATGGATGCTCAGTGCCTGCACAGAGCAGGGGGATGCAGCATGTGGTGCCCATGGATGCTCAGTGCCTGCACAGAGCAGGGGGATGCAGGGTGTGCTGTCCATGGATGCTCAGTGCCTGCAGGGTGAGTGCTGGCCCAGACACTTACAGCCAATTCTTTCAGTAATTTAATAAATAAAAATTACATCATGCAATGGTCATGTGCCAAGGGCCTTTCTCATTCCTGGCTACTGAGTTTGATGTGTCTCCACTAAAGCAAATTTCCACTTTTAAAAGCTGTTCAATCTATTTAACAAATGGATCCTTCATCTTCTAACCCCTGGTAGGATTCTTTTCCTGTTCACTGCCTGCCCTTCAGCCTTCATGTCTTTATCTGTTTTCTTGGGTGAAAACTGATGATTTCCCACCATCCCCATGACCAGTGAGATCTGGCTGGAATAGAGAAAGGTGAGGTGGGACGAGGGGATGCAGAAGTGCTCAGCAAAGAGGTGAACGTGGCCATCAATTCAAGGACATCTTGCTGCAGCCACCTTGTCCTTCACCTTTCTCATCTCCTTTCGTTTCTGCCTCTGATGTCTTGCCCTTGATTGCTGTCCTGCATTTCCCTGCTGTAGCTCCTGACAGTCAACTTCCCTTCTTGCTCAGTCCTTAGAGTTCTGGTTCTTACCTCCCCTCCTGGGAGCTGGGCCTGGGGAGCGTTTCAAGAACCTGACCTGGCTAAAAAGGCAGAAATTGGGATGGCAGGGAGAGAGCCACGGAACTGTTGGAGGTGGGTTTGTAGCCACCTCCTGCTGTGGCCCATGGCTTGTTGCAGTGAGTGGTGTGACAGTAGGACAGTGACTCAGGATGTCTCTGCCTCCTTGTTCTTGGAGTGAAAGGAAGAGGGATGAATTAGACTGGATTATTTTACTTTTACAGTGAGGATTTATCTCCTATTTAAAAGATTTTATGGAGTTTTTGGCAGCGCTCTCCCTGCTCAGGGAGCATCTGTGGCTGGATCCTGTGGGTACCTGCTTTTCAGGAGAGTTTGAGGCCAGTTTGCAGACACAGAGCTGGCAGAGAACCAGCATTTTATGTCCAACACCTGAGCTTCTCTGAGCCCTGAATTAAGCGTTGTGTACCTGTGCCAGTTACTGCTCCACTGGTGAAGCAGTGGCTCTCTTGTGCTGATTTTTAAATTGCATAGAAAAACAGTGTTTAAAAAAGTCACTGCAAGTGTTTAAGATGTTACTCCCTGTTCAGGGCTCGCTGTTGCCCTCCTGCTCTTGTCTCATCTTCTGCCAGTCTTATCTCCAAGCCAGATCTGTGTGTCAGATCCCTCTGGGAGCCCCTGTTCACCTGCAGCCCCAGCTCAGGCTCTTTCTGCATTGCCCATTTGTGCCCCCTGCTCTTATGCAGCCACAGATAAACCCCGTTTTCTCCTTGATTTCACTGCTCAACTGGCCCCATCTCTTTTCCAGCATCCTCACTGGTACCATGTCACTACCAGCTGCTCTCCCCATCCCTTGTCCAGCCACAGCTTCTTGCCTTTCCCTCAAAATCTGCCAACAGCTCCCCTTTTCTCCCCTGCTGGGTCAGAGCCCTGTCCCAGAGCTGCCTGGTGTCTGACCCCCTCCACCCACCTGCACTCCTGATTCTGCCAGGCATCTTCCTGCACCCCCCTTTCCTCCCTCAGGTTCAACTTCTCTTCCCTTTACACTTGAACCAGCTGGAATCCTTGCTCTCAGTTCTTTATTATTGTGCCAGAATTGACTGTGAGTTTAAATAGTTTGGGTTTTATCCCTGGTGCTTGATATCTTGATACAGCTTTTTAATTCCTGGAGTGGACCCTGCATTGCCCTGATCCCTCAGTAACCTTTCTCTGTGCCTGTTCCAAGGCTGACCCAGACAACCAACCCCTCTCAGACCACAGCAGGGCTTGAGTGGCTCTTGTTTGTGCTTCCCTATGCTGGAACCTGCCTGTGTGATCCAGCTACACAAAGACAATTGCTGACACAATTCTTTTCTTTTTAATCTTCCCCCCTGCCACTTATTAGGTCCCAGTTCTGCAGCCCAGGCTCCCCAGCAAACACAGACCCCAGGATCCCTCAGCCCTTCTCTGTACTGACCCACTGACCATCTGTGCCCCTGGACAGAGCCAGAGTCAGGACTGAAGATGCCTCTCTTCTCCAGGAAGAAGAAACCCAGCAATGATGCTCGGAAGCGCCTGGAGTACCAAATGTGCCTGGTGAGTGATACTGAGGTCATTTCTGTCCTCTGTGTCTGGTCCTTGAGTACCAAATGTGCCTGGTGAGCACTGCCAGGGTCGTTTCTGTCCTCTGTGTCTGGTTCTTGAGCACCAAATGTGCCTGGTGAGCACTGCCAGGGTCGTTTCTGTCCTGAGTGTCTGTCCAAAGCAGCCGCAGGTTTACAGTTGGCTTCTAACAGAAATCTGCCTTTGGGTCATTTTACCTTCTCTGCTATGGGAGCTGTGGAGCAGTGCTGGCACAGGGAATCTCCTGGGGAAAGGATGAGGAGAGGCTGAGGGAGCAGGGTGGGCTCAGCCTGGAGAAAAGGAGGCTCAGGGGGACCTTCTGGCTCTGCACAACTCCCTGACAGGAGGGGGCAGCCTTAAAGCCCATCCAGTGCCACCCCCTGCCATGGGCAGGGACACCTTCCACTGTCCCAGGATGCTCCAAGCCCCGTCCAACGTGGCCTTGGACACTGCCAGGGATCCGGGGGAGTCCACAGCCTCTCTGGGCAAGATGCAGCAAGAGGTGCTGTATTTCTGCATGGTCTGATTCTCTGGATGTGTTTCTTCCCTCTCCAGGCCAAAGAAGCTGGTGCTGATGACACCCTTGACATATCCAAATGTGAGCTCTCAGAGGTATGTCCTCTACAGCTTCCAGTCTTCACCCACTGCTCTGATTCTCTGTCTGCTTCTTGGTGCCAACTGTCATGTTTACTCTTGTGCCTGTGAGCCTTGAGACAGAAATTGTTCCTGGTCCACCTCTTCCTCTGTCTCCTGAGCTCTGGCTTTCAGCTGGGGGCTTCTGCTGTATTTTTGTGGTGGGAGTTTGCCTGTCCTGCCTGATGCTTCAACACCATTTCTGTCCTGGGAATCTTTTAATTTGACAAGGTGGGAGGGGCAGAGTGGTCTCATACCCTCCACCAGTACCTTGTTTGACCCTAGTTTGGGGCCTCATGGCTTAATTTTGCTGGTCCTGAGGGAATTGGTTTGCCAAAGGCTGAATATTTCTAATTTTAGAGCTACACAGTCTGCCACCCGTGGTTGTTTTCCTGTGTAAGTGAAAATCCCAATCCTGCTTCCAAGCTGGTGATTAAGGGATGGAAATCTCACTCCCAGCTTGGCTTCTTTTATGGCAGCCAACTAAATGAGAAACAATCTGTCTGCTGGTGTGTGGGCAGGCAGTGACAGAGTGCCAGGCACCCAGACACAGCTTTTCCTGCTGCCAGCCATGCCAGCCTCAGGCAGAAACCCATTTCTATCTCACTTTCAATTTTTATTCCTTGTCTCATGCTTCTAAAATGTTGATCCTGAATACAGAATGCCCTTGCCAAGCAGGCTCTTGTGGGGAAGATTTGGGACCAGCCATAAAACTCTGACTTGCTGTTTGATTTTAGCCATTGTTGTTTCAATAAATGAAGTGAGACATCAGTTTGGTTTTAAAATGAGCCGTGGACAGGAGTTTGGCTGCTGCTGGGAAGGTCACAGTGCCCAGCTGTGCCTGGCAGGGGCTGAACTGGCACCTCATTTTGGTGCCTGCCCCTCTCCTGGCACATCAGGGACGCTCTGTCCTGCTCGGTGCTCACCTTTCTCTCTCAGCACACTGCAGTGTGGCTGTGAGGTTGCCAAACCACAGAATGCATTTCTGTGATGATTAAACTGCACCTTTGCCTGAGCTCATCTGCACGATGGATATTAAATCAGACGAGGCTTGAGGTCCTGCCTAAGCCTCAGCTGTTCTGTGACACTGTTGTGTCATGGGGAGCCACTGGAAGCTGTTTAAATGGAAGCTCCCTGGGAAGTGCTGGGCCAGAATCAAGGGGCAATAATTTTAAGCATCACTTTTATTTTCAGTCGAGTTGTTTACACTTTACAGGTGGACAGTGTAGAACTGCTTACAGGAAAAGTCTAACATGAATATTTTTTAATTGTTTTTAGGTTCCTTATGGGGCCTTTGCAACTTGCAAGGTCTTGCAAAAAAAGGTAATGTTGCAATCAGAAATTATTAAATAATTTTATTGTTATGCTTAACTATAATGGTTGTGTTTGAAATGACTGTGTGTGGTTGTTTTATGTGTGATACTACACAGAGATCAGTTTGAGTCAGATGAATCCTGTCTGTGTTCTTTAAAGTTAACTCCTGCCAGGAAAGATGAGGTGGTTGTTCCTGTCCTAGCCTATCTAAGGGTATTTCTCCTGTGAGGAACTGGGCTCTGGTTTAGATCTCATGTAAAATGTCTGACCTCTCTGACAATCCATTTCCTACTTTAATATTTTATATGATACTGAGTAAGACATTGAGCTTTTATACAGCCTCCCCAGTTCAACCTCAATAGACGTGCTTGTTCTGGTGTCTCTTGTGTTTATGTGTCCATGGGGTTTTTCCTCCCCAGGTGCTGATTATTCATACAAATAATCTGGCATCTTTAGTTCCAAAGTCCTGCAGCCTCCTGAGTCTCATAACTGTGAAGGTAATTGTGATTCTTAACAGTTCAACTGCAGCCTATTTTGTTTGTTACTGATGCTTGAGTTTCCAAAAGACCTCCAAGAATTAAGTACCCACATCCTCTGGAAAACTTGAGCTGCTTTTCAAAGCCCCATGGGAAGCAAAGTAATTTTCACTGTGAGATAATTCATGACTTTTGTTCTCGACCTTGTTTGGTGACATCATCTGCTTTTCCAGGTTCTAGACCTGCACGACAACCAGCTGGCATCACTTCCTGCTGATATTGGTCAGCTGACAGCTCTTCAGGTAAAAGATGTGCAGCTGCATCCCAGGTGTCTGTACAGGGCATGTTTGGGGTCAGCAGGGATAGGGGGTTACTGCTGCTTGGTTTAGAATTAATCACAACTTCTGTGATGGTGCCGTTTTGTCAGATCTATCACATCACCCTGACTGTTGCTGTTGAACTGGCTGGTTGGAGGGAGAGCAGGAAAAGAGGAGGAAAGGAGCAGGAGAAGAGCAGGAAAAGCCAGGCTCGGTTATGTTCTCCCAGCTCGGTGCAGCCCAAGTGGCTCCCATGGCCAAGCAGATGCTCTGAGCAAGCAGAATCTGTTGATCTCCCAAAACATTCAGGTTTTGCCATTGTGCCTGGTGTGGTTATGTTGAGAACCCAGAGCAGTGTCTAAGGGCACACTCAGGGTCTCTCTGCTCAGGGGGCTGCTTTAGGTTCAGCCTGTGGGAGCTGGAGTTGGGGAGTGCTGCCCTGGGCACTCTAATTCCCAGTTCCTGCATCTGGATCCAGCACCAGATGGTGGTGGTGAGCAGGGTTTCTCACTGCCCCTGGTAGCCTGGCATACCCTTTATCCAGGGCTGGTGGAAAATACATTTTTTTAACCCAGAAAGTATTGCCTAAACCAATTTTAAGTTGTCCTTCTGGGCCTGAAAGTCCCAGCAGCACAGATGTGTAGAAGACATGAGACTTGGATGAATATCTTGAATATCTTTTCTGCTAATACCTTAGGTCCTAAACCTTGAAAGGAATCTTTTAAAAAGCCTTCCACAATCTATAGGAGACCTCGCCCAGCTCCAGATCCTCAATGTGAAAGGTATGGAATGGGATTGCTCTGGGCAAAGCACATTTATTATCTGGTCATGTTGAGCTTCATTAGCAATTATTCCTTTCAACCAAGGCAAGCACCACGTTGTTTACACTCTGAAAGCTGAGGAACAACACAAGGAAGGTTTGAATTCAAATAATTGGCAAAGCAGGAGAAATGATCTAAGCAGAAAATGTGTCAGCCTCAAGCCCTCCAGTAAAGCAAGCAGAGCACTCAGCCAGATAAACCAAATTGCACTTGGGGCCCCGACACCCAGAGCTGGGTCCTGTGGGCCTGTGCATCCCCACCAGGTTGGCACAGCCCGAGCACAAAGGTCACACCTCTTTTCCAGACTCCTGGGCATTTTCCAGCTATGCAGTGCCACAAATCTGAGAGAAAAAGGAGATTTAGTTACGTGGAGCTGTTGGTGAAACGGGGAAGGGAATGGAGGGTGAGGAACTTGGAAGGGCAGCTGGGCTCTGAGCCCTGGGTGTGCAGTCCCACTCAGTCCCCTTCCTCCCATCCCTGGGACTTTACACCAAAGGGGAGAAAACTCCATGTTACAAATACTCACCTCAGAGAGATCACAGATCCAGCCTGCAGCAGTAACCTCAGCTGAGAAGGAGATTTGGATCCCAAATTGCCCTTGGTGGGCAGTGACATCCTCTGAGTCCTTGTGTGACCCGGGACAGCCCCGTCCCTGTGGAAATGAGCCGTACACGTGGCTGTGGGTTGGTGTTGGAGCAGATGAGCTTGCTGGCTCCTGTTTTGGAAAGGTTCCATGGTTTTAAGTGGCTCTTCTGTCTCTGTAGGGAACAAGCTGAGGGAGCTGCCCGGGAGCGTGAGCGGCCTGCGGAGCCTGCGGGCTCTGGATGTCAGTGGGAATGTGCTGCAGCAGCTGCCGCGGGTGCTGGCCCACATCCGCACCCTGCAGGTACCCAGCCCTGGCTCCGTCCCTTCCCAGCCTGCTTCCCTCAGCTGGGAATCCAGCCCAGGAGGGGAATGTTTAGGGTCTGGGCAGGATGTGCTGCGGGGGATTGTAACAGGGCTGTTCACACTGCCCAAAGTAACTTTTGTGTACCTGCTCTGGTCTTTTCTGATCATTTTTACCATTTAATCTGATCATTTTGCCATTTAATTCTGATCATTTTGTCATTTAATTATGACAAAAGCGATCCCCAGGGAGTGAACCCCTGGATTTTACCTGCCAGGGCTGTCTCTGAGAGCACAAACTGTGCCTCTGTCACCCTGGCAGATCTCCAAATCGTTGTCAGCCTCCATGGGTTTATGGGTCCCTGAAGTGCACATTCGGGGTGGGAAAGGCATCAAGATTTTTATGGTTATGTTACCTTCTGGCTGCCAAACCTGTCAGTACTAAATGGTGCAGGTGTGAGGCAACAGGGCTGGCTCAGACACCAGCAGGAAGGTGTGAATAAATGCTCTCCTGTCTCACACACAACATTGGGCTTCACTTCTCTTGTGGACAGCCTGAGTTGAGGGATCTGTGCAGCTTTGCCCCCTGTGCTTGGTGAAGTAGTTCTTTTCTAGGCCTTCCTGCTATGCCCTTCCCTACAAAAGGCAACATTAGGTCCTTTTGGTGGCCACAGGAGGCTCTTCCCCTCATTCTTTATGGGACTCCTTTCCATGCCCTTGTATCATCCCTCCTTCCATGCTGAAGGGCTCCAGCTCCCTGACATGGAGTAGGGAATGTCTGTAGCTGAGAAGTGCTGGGACCTCTGGTACCTCAACATGAAGTGCCAATGTCTGCATGAGGGGAATGTTCCAGCGAGTGGCCAGCTCAGAAGCTCCCAAATAAGGGACAGTGGTGTCACCTCTGAAAGGTGCCAGACACCCAGCAGGGATTCAATACAGCCTCGTATTTATGTCAGGATTTAGGGTAACATTAAGTAGAATTCTGGGGAGCTGCAAGGAGAACTGCAGCTGGGCTCTGTCTGGGCCATCACAATAACCTGGATCTCTGTGCGTTCTCTTTTGGAGACGCTGACCCTGGATGCCTCTTCCATGACCTACCCATCCCCTGAGATCTGCAGTGCGGGTACAGAGGCCATCCAGCAGTTCCTCTGCAAGGGTAAGCCAGGAGCACCTGTGGTGTGCTCAGAGATGGCATTTCTGAAGTACAGACATTGGGTGGGCTCTCCTTGGGGTGGCTGCTGATGCCCTGCACACCTGGTTACCTGTCTTTGTTGGCAAACAGCACAACACGAGTCCTTCCCTGAGCTCTGCCACACTGAAATGTAGAATGGTTTGTTAAAAATCAGAGTGGCTGGGTCAGGCTGTGTCAGTGACCGTAGGAAGCCAGTGCATCTCCTGTGGTTATTTGGATTTTCTCCTGTGGGAGGAGTAGGCATTGTCCAGATGTCACTGCCTTGGGACAAGAAGAGAGACTCAGGAGTCACTTGAGGTCCCTTCTGCCTTCATTTTTTCTGAGGGAGGACCTGGGCCCTGCAGGGTGTTATGAGCATGGTGAAACCAGATGGAAAACTCAAATGACAAAGGAAATTTACTGTGAATTCGTAGACACTGTGTGTAGTACGGACAGGGAGCTTTGGTGGAGGTTTTATGCAGGGGAAGTGCCTTGCAAGGCATAGTCAGAACTTATTTTGGTCTGGGCAGTAACATCTGCAGCCCTGCAGAAGTCACCAAGCCTGCACCCGTGTGCAGGATGTGTTTCTGTCCGAGCAGATCCTCGTCCTGGTGGGGATGGAGGGGCACCACCCACTCCCAGAGCTCCTTGTCCACCCTGCCTGAGCTGGAGGAGCCCTGCCAGGCATTCCTTGGTGTGTGGGCAGAGGGAGCACAGCTGGGAGCAGTCCCACACACCAGCCAGCCCTCAGCCACACTGCCAGCGAGGTCTTTGAGCCCCAAATGTTCTTATTTTGTGTCTGGTGCCTTCCAGAGTGTGGAATTGCATACTACCCTCCCTCACAGTACCTGCTCCCCACGCTGGAGAGTGATGGAGGAGGAACTTCAGTGGATGGGGTGGACAGGACAGTGGAGAAGTACCTGGAGGAGGAGAGTGAGTGGCAGGTGAGGCTCCACTGCACGAGAGGGTTTGGGATTTGTCTCTGTGTTCCATCACAGCACTTGGCACATGATCCCACATCACCTTGCCCTCCATGAGATGTGTCTTTTGGGGTCAAGGGAGCAGCCAGGCACAGTGTGTGCAAGGATGGCTCCTCTCCTTCCTGGGCTGGGGCTGGTGTCACCACGCTGACTCCTGGAAGACACATCCCAAGGAACTGTCTCCATCCTTGAAAGCAATGATGCAGCCAAGGGACGGGGGTGACAGTGGGACGTGGAGTGTGCAGTGTGTGACGTGTATTTCTGGGGGACAGCAAACTGCAGAAGAACCTTGTGCTTCCCAGCCAAGTGCTAGACATGGGAAAGGGGAGGCTGGGCCAATAATTGCGTTAATTGTGCTAATTCCTGTGCTCTTTGGCAAGGTCAGAGTCAATGCCTTTGCCCCTGGAGAAGCCTGAGTGACTGGACTTTGGGCCTGTGTTCCTTGGCCTTTGGTTGATGCCTTCACTCAGCTGGGGGAAGATGTAATGAGGGCTAATAGTATCTACAAAAAGGTCCTTCTGGGAGTAAATGTCTGCTGATATTGCTTATTTTTCAGGACAAATTCTTGGATTATGAGAAGAGGAAGGTAAGGATGAATTCCTGCAAATGCTTTGTCTGCAGCATGGGTCTGCTTCTGGTGTTTGTCTTCCGTCTTTTTATTCGGTTTTTCATTCCCCTCACCTGGCTGCACTTTTAGTTTGTTCTTTTTGTTTCCCTGGTCTCTGTCTCCTCCCCTGTGCAAGGCTCACTTTGAGATAACCAGGAGCTCCTGCCATGCAGTTCCCTACTGCCTTTGGCTCGAGCTGCTCGGAGCTGGCTGCTTCCTTCAGACAAGAGAGTCCTGTGCCATGTGGAACGGAACCCAACCTGCATTTTGGGCTTCCCTCCACGTGTTTATATTGGCTGGTTTGGTATCAGTCGATGCCCAAGGACTTCAGCTTCATGACATGAAAAAGTTTGGAGACTGTTATGAAGAGAGCAGCAGCTTCTGCTTCTCAGTTTTTGAGTTCCTAAGGAGAGAACGATTCCATCCCCTAGACAAGCCTCCTTTTTGCCATTTGGCTTCCCTTCCTCTCTGCAAGGAGGCTGCTGTGCCTTGCTTCACCTTTTTCCTGGAATATGTTCTTGCTTGGGAAGGAGATTCCTGTCATTCATCTTTCTCCTTATTCCTCTCAGGAAAAAAAAACGCAGGAGAAGCTGGAATTTGAGCGACGCCTGAACGTGGGGCAGCGAGAACAGGCCCTGCTCGTGCAGCAGCTCAACAGCCACAAGGATGAGATCCTGCAGACAGTGAGAGAGGTGGGTGTGCTGGGCAGGGCCCTTGCAGGGCATCCACTGCCTTCCCTAAACCCACCAGCTTCTCCTGCTTTCCCTGTGCCCTGGGCAGGAGCAGCAGAGGCTGGAGCAGGGGCTGTCGAAGCACCAGCGCTATTTGGAGGAGGAGAGGCTGAAGCTGCTGCAGCAGCTGAAGGACACAGAGCAGGGCACTGCCAGCCGGATCCAGAAGCTGCTGGAGGACAACCAGAGGTGGGGTCCCAGGGGGTCTTGCTCTGAGTCTTTTTTTGGTCATGTTGTTTCGAGTGGTTCATTTCACCCCTGAGTGTTTTGGACCTGGTCAGGATCGATGTCTGGAGGAGCTGCCTTAGCTCCTGGACTGCTGAAGACCCATTTAAAGCACGTGGAATTTGCATCTTGAAAAACCTGTTTCACACATGTGTGATATTGAAATTCTGCAGTGCTGTGGAAGAAATTTGAATTCCTCATGGAAAGTGCAAATTTGAAGTGTTAAGGTGCCTCTGCCTGTGTCTGCTGGGTCTCTGTGTGGGTGCCTGCTGAGAGCTGCTCTGCTCTTCATGACAGCAAAATTGTTTTCTCTCAGGCACATGAGGGGATTGTTGGGGTTGTCCCATGCAGGGCCAGGGGTTGGATGATCCTTGTGGGTCCCTTCCAAGTCAGGATATTCTGTGACTCTGTGATTCTGCCCTCTGGAGGACCAGGATGTCCTGCTCAGCTTGATGAAGCTTCTTGTTTTATCTTTTTTTTTTTAGGCAAAAACGAAGTTCAGACATTTTGAAGTCCTTGGAGAATGAGAGGTGAGTCTCCTTGAAACAAGCTTGTCTGGAAAAGGGGCAAGAAGCTGGGAAGAGGACTGGGAGCTTCCTTTCAGAGTCACCAGTCTGAATCCACCCTAAGGGGAGGTTCATCTCATACCTGCAGCTGGCTCTGGTCACTGTTGGAGGCGAAACACTGGACTCGGTGTGCCTGGTCCTGCCCAGTCTGGCACACCCAGCCATTGTCCCTGTTGTTTTGAGCAAAATTTATGTTGTGCCCCATAAACTTAGAGGTTCCTCACCAAAAAATCACCGAGGCTTTGGTGTCTCTGATAAGCCCAGCTTTCCTGAGCAGGGTGAACCTGCCCAGCCTTGACACTCTGAGCTGGGTGGCTGGAGGAGAAGGCCTTGGTTGAAGGAGTGGTTGAATTGTTGTTGTTTGTTGGCAGAATCAGGATGGAACAGCTGATGGCAATAACCCAGGAGGAGACGGAGCAGCTGCGCAGGCGGGAAGTGGCCTGTAAGTCCAGACAGGTCTTTGGGGTGATGAGGTGAAGGGTCTGGAGCACCAGGAGCAGCTGAGGAGGCTCAGCCTGGAGAAGAGGAGGCTCTGGGGGGACCTTCTGACTCTCTACAACTCCCTGAAACAAGGGTGTATCCAAGTGGGGCTTAGGCTCTGCTCCCAGGGAACAAGGGACAGTACAAGAGGAAATAGCCTCAAGCTGTACCAGGGAAGGCTTAGGTTGGATATTATAAATTTTTTTCCATGGAAAGGGTCATCAGGCATTGGCACAGACTGCCCAGGGCAGTGGTGGAGTCAGCATCCCTGGAAGTGTTGAAAAAACATGTGGATGTGACACTTGAGGACATGGTTTAGTGGTGAACGTGGTGGTGGTGGTGATGGTTGGACTTGATGATCTTAAAGGTCTTTTCCAACCTTAATGATTCTGTGATTCTATGAAAGACCTGGTTCATCAGCTCCTTTCCCAATAAAGAGCCACAGCTCTCAGGTGGATGGGTGTGCTCTGGTATCAGTGAAATGGGAAGAGCAATGGGAGAGGAGTCACTGTTGGTTGCTGTGACCTCAGCAGCAGTGGTGGGTGAGTCCTGCTCTGCACACCCAGGCCAGGCAGGGACTGACAGCCCCTCTGTCCCCTCTGTCCCCTCTGTCCCCAGCTGCCATGCAGCAGATGCTGGCTGAGACCTACAAGAACAAGCTCCTTCAAATGACCTCCGAGTCCCGTCGGCAGGACCTCGTCAGCCAGGCCTGCTCCAGGTGCAGGGGGGTGTCTGGGGCTGCTGGTGCTGGTGTTAAATCCCTTTCTTTCAGCACTGTGATTCCCCTGAGTACACCAGCAACTCCTGCAGCTGCTGGAATGCAGCAGGACAGTTGTAACAGCACAGGACAGTGCAAATTAAACTGTCAAACTCCCTTAAATGAACTCCCTTCTAATATGCATGTTAATCACACTTGGGGGGAACTGTCACTTTTGTGCACTGTTTATTTTGCCTTATACATTCTGCTAAATATGGAGGATGGAGTTAGACCAGTTGTCTTCCTGTTTTTTGAGGCACTTCAGTGCCAAACTGTAGCCCAGAGCTCCTCCCCTCCCAGGCTGTGTGTGCATAAGTAGTACCTGAGTGTTGCTTGTACATACTGAGGGCATCCTGGCTCACTGTTTACAACAAGGTGAGAAATTTTAATCTGGCAATGCCTGGCACTGACCAAAAACAGCCTTGTGAGCTGTGACCTGCTCCACAGGGGCCTGTGGTGCAGGTTTGGTTTGGGTGTAGGGAAGGAGGTGTTAAATCCACGGCCTTCAGCTGTGCAGTGCCACGGCTCTTCCCCCTGGTCAGTCAGAAATTTCCCTTCCTGCATTCCCCATTCTCCTCCTGCTTTTCCTCTGGTTTGCCTCAAGAGTCCCAGACCTGGCAGTTAACTCCATGGCAAATCCATGTCCTTGCAGCCTAGCTGAGATGGATCAGAAGTTCCAGCAAATCCTGGCTTGGCAGCAGCTGGATCAGAACAAAGCTGTCAGTCAGATCTTGCAGCAGGTAGGCAAAGGAGCAAACTGCTCACAGGGGGTTGAGGGAAAGCAGGATCCAGAGTGGGTCACAGGAGCGGCAGTGGCTGGGCTGCATGCAGGAGTTCCTTTATTGAACATGCTAAACTTTGAGAGTATCTGCTATTCTGACAAACTAAGTTGGGTGGCTGAAAGAAAATTACTTTTTATCTAGACAGCGAATTTTCAGAAAAGACAGAAGCACAGACCATGGGAAGCAAAACTGACACGATGATCAAGAGGGGATTTTGAGACAGAAGTCCTGTCTTTTGGCAGGTTTCCTGGGGAACTTGGGACAAGCCTTTTCAAAGTTTGTTCTCAGAAGTGCTGGGCAGCTGTGCCCTGTTGCACAGCCTGGCTGCTCAGTGCTGCTGAAGAGGAGAGCTGGGGTCACACAGAGCATTCCAGATGAATGTTTGAAGAATATTAATATTTCTCTGTGTGTCTCCAAGGTGGGCTGGCTGGGCTCTCAGCTGTGGTTTCAGGGCACTGTTGCTCAGAGCAAGCACCACTCAGGGACTTGTACCTGAGTCCCTGCAAGGCAGGAGCTTCTGAGCCCATCACCAGCCACCTCACTAAGCAGGATTTTGCCTGTCTCTTAGATTGAGATTCAGAAAGTTGCCTTTGAAGCTCTCCAGGTGAAGAAGGATCTTATGCACAGGCAGATCAGGAACCAGGTGAGTCAGCAACAGAGGAAAGAGCAATCAGCTGCTCAGCTCATCCTGCTGTTCGATGAGACCTTGGGAGGAAGAAGAAAGTGCTGTGAGCACAGAGCCGGGGCTGAGGCCATGGAGAGCTCTGGTGCTGCTGAGAGCTCTGGAACAGAGTTGGGCAGTGTTGGTTACACCCCAGTCTCCCAGCACCAAGGGAAGAAGTGTCAAAGCAGGTTTTAGATTCCTGGGGGTGGTGGCATTGCCATGGCTCCAGTCACCTCAGCACTGGTGGGTGAAGCACTGGAGGACAGACCTGCGCTGGCTCCAGGGGTGATCTGCAGTAGCACCTCTGATTTCCTTCAGGCTGTGTACTTGGCAGGGCTGCTGCTTCCACATGAGCCCACTGCATCTCCATGCAACACATCAGAACTGCACCTTGAGCCATAAGTTCACCTTTTCTTTCCCATCCTCAGCCTGCCTTTCTGAGCTCCATTCTGCAGAAGGTGCAGTGATGTAGTCAGGGGGAAGAGCAGGAGCTGGTGGAGAAAGTAGTGGTGGATGATACAGGAAGGTGGAAATGTAGAAGTGGATGATGAAGGAAGGTGGGAATGTAGAGGTGGATGATGCAGGAAGATGGAAAAGTGGCAGTGCTGGATGCAGGAAGGTGGCAGTAGGTGATGCAGGAAGGTGGGGTGCTGTTTTCTGACATAGTGCTCCAGAATCTTCCCTCTCCTGATCTGACACAGCAGAAAAGTCTCTGGTCAGGATCTGGTGGATAAACTCAAGGGCTTGGATATTCTGAGTGCCCCAGTGACCAATCTCTGCTGGAAGCCTGTGAACTGTCTGACAGCTCTCCATCACTGCCTGAGTTCATCTATAAGGGCCCTGCATTTTGCTCCCTCTTGCTCTGTGAACAAAGGGAGTTTGTTCCTTGATGCCAAGGCTGGACCTTTCACCCTTGGGACCCCTCCCACCCCGTGCTGCAGGGGCAGGGCAGGGGCAGAGCCCTGGGGTCAGCGGGAGCAGCGTGGCCTGGGGACAGTTGGTGGCCTGGCAGAGGCGTGAGCTGGGCTCTCATCTTGGCTTGGCTGTGGGACCTCGGGCAACTCACTTCACCTCTCTGTGTCTCAGTTGCCCCACCTGCAAGAGCAGGTGTTGTTCTGGGACTGCTGGAGCACCTGGAAACGAGGGCACTGTCCCAGGAATCTGAGGTTTGAGATTTGAGCACCTGTGGTGCTGGGAGGGCCTTGACTCTGCTTTCCAGAGTGGCTGCAAGAGGTTTGAGTGCACAAACTGATTGCAGTGAGGTTCTGGACTTGAAGAGAAGGTGTTCAGAGTTGAGAGACAGTTGGAGAGTGGGTGACACAGCTCCTCAGGCAAAGGAAGAGGGACCCTGAGCACGAACATCACTGCAGGCCACAAGCAGGTCCTCCAAACCTCGAGGTGCTCTGCAGTGCTGCCCCTGCCTGGGCAGCAGTCAGACCTCATTTTAAAAGAGCATAAATTAAAGTCATTTTAAATGTCAGTAAAAAATGTTTCATCTTCTGTTTAGATTAAATTAATAGAAACAGAGTTATTGCAGCTGACACAGCTGGAGTTAAAGAGGCAAGAACTGGACACAGAGACGCTGCAGGTACGTGGGGCTCTGGGGCTGCCCCCCACCCTCTCTGCTCTAGGATTGCTTCCTTTGCTCCTGGCAGTTTCCACATGGTTTTCTGCTTAGTCAGAAGGTCCTTCTGCACAGGACACACCAACCCCTCTGTGTCCTGGGAATGTGGGACATCGCTGCTGCTCCTAAACACCCCCAGGCATCCTCAGGGGAGAGACAGAGGAGCCCTGATAGGGATGGGCAGTTCCAGGTGTGCTGGGTGGGGAAGGATTTTGCAATCCAGTTGTTGGCTGTCCCAAATGCACCCGCCTGCTGTGCATTGCATGTCCTCTTCCATTGCGTTGTGTTTTGGTTTTGACATCATCAGCAGTCACCCATTGAGGAATGCCAGGTTTAGCTTAAGCAGCTTGGCTTTAGATTTTGTTTTGTGATGCTTTTGCATCAGTTGTTCTCTTCTGTGTGCCGTGTGCCAGGTCAGGTCAGCTGTTTAGTCAGCCCAAAATCAGTGACAAACCCCCAGAGCAGTCACAGAGCAGTGCTAAGTGCTGCCTTGAGGCAGCAGTGCCTCCCAGCCCTGTCTTGGATCCTTCAGGTGTGAGATTTGGGTTGTGCTGCCTGGACTCACACAGGTCCTCAGTGTCACTCTGTGGTGTTGGAGGGCAGAGGGTGGGGGACCACCTGGAGTTCATGCAGGGCAGACCAAGTGTGACCCTGGTGAGCACAGGAGCTGCAGGGCAGTGCCCGAAACAGGGCTCTGCTTCAGCACCAGGACCCCAGGAACGAGGCAGGAGTACCTGGATGTCTCTGGATCCCCCTGCCCTTGGTGCCCTGCAGCTCAAAGGGTCCCTGCTGGGGCTGGAGCTGCTCCCCCCTGCCATCAGTTGTCCCTCTCCCCTCCGTGGAGGTCCTGATGCTTCCTGCCTCTGTCAGGGCAACACATCTCTGGGCACCTGCAGGTGGGTTTGGCCTGGGAGAGGCAGCTGTTCCTCTGTTAACCAGGGGCCTCGTCCCTGTGCAGGGTCCAGGTGCTGATGCCAGGCTGGACAGGGCTTGGAGCACCCTGGGATAGTGGAAGGTGTCCCTGCCCATGGTAGGGTGTAGAACGAGATGAGCTTTAAGGTCCCTTCCCACCCAAACCAGTCTGGGATTCCATGACTCCAAGGAGGGGGACCATGAATACTTTTGGCTGAACTTGTGATGGAGTGAGGAGGAGCTGCTGCAGCCAGGGTGGGCTGGGGCTGCTCAGAGTGGCAGTGCAGGGCTGAGAGAAGTGGGTTCAGCTTGGCTCTGCCCCGCCAGCTGCTAGGAGAGGATCCGAGCTGTGGGGCACAGGGATTCCACAGCCACGGGGACTGGTTTGGGTCTGGCAGTGGCTCTGCTGGGAAGGGGACAGGGTGGCAGCAGTGTGGGGATGTGGCTGCCAGAGCTCTCCTGTTGCAGGAGGTGGTCACGGAGCAGCGCCGGGCACTTGGCTGCCTCCTGCAGCAGCTGCTCAAGGAGAAGAAGCAAAGGGAAGAAGAACTGCAACAAATCCTGGTAATGAAGCCCCTCATGAAGTGCTGTCTGTGGATGAGGAGGCATTTGGGTTGGCTGCAGGGAGAGTCGGTGGCTCAGTGTGGGAGTGAAGGGGAGCAGAGCAGGGCTGTGTCCAGATCCAGAGGCCAATTTAACCCCAGAAAGTTGTGATGTGAACCTGGGGGCACAGCAGCACTCCCTGGTGCAGCACGAGGCACCATCATCACCCCTGCTGGAAAGGGAGCGGTCAGCAGGATGAGCACAAGGGATGGGAGTTGTGGTCTTGCAATCCTGGAGGTCTCCAGACTCTCCTGAGCCTCAGGAATCCAGGCCACAGTGTCTGGGGCAAAAGGGCAGGGGGATGCACAGCCCTGGGCTGGGTGGGAAGGGATCGAAGTGGGGCCAGCCTGCAGGAGCCAGAAATGCCTGTTTCACCCCTGTCACAGTGCTCTGGCTGGGGGTTCCCTACTGCACATCCATTCCTGAACCCCCCTGGCCACGTTCCCTCAGGCTGCTGAATGAAGGAGTTTGTTTTTCAGCTGGAAATGGAGGCCAAGAGTGAAACCAAACAGGAGAACTACTGGCTGATCCAGTACCAGCGCCTGCTGAACCAGAAGCCCCTCTCCTTGAAACTCCAGGTGCTGCCGCTGTTCCTGCTCACTCTGTGGCTCTGCTCTGCTCTGGGGGGAGCAAGGACAGCCCCCTGAGCTAAGGCTGGGAGCAGGGCACAGACTCCTCACACAGATCCAATCCCAATGGATCACCAAAGGAGGTGTTTCATATGTGAGGGGAGCTCCCCGGGGGCTGCAGCTTCCTCACAAGGGGCAAATCCAATCTCTGCTCTCTGTGGCAGGGACAGGAGCCAGGGAACGGCTGGAGCTGGGTGAGGGGAGGGTCAGGCTGGAGATCAGGGAAAGGCTCTTCCCCCAGAGGTGCTGGGCACTGCCCAGGCTCCCCAGGGAATGGGCACGGCCCCGAGGCTGCCAGAGCTCCAGGAGCGTTTGGGCAGCGCTGCCAGGGATGCCCAGGGTGGGGTTGTTGGGGTGTCTGGGCAGGGCCAGGAGCTGGGCTCCCAGATGATCCTGGTGGGTCCCTTCAGCTCAGGATATTCCATGGTTCCCAGACCTCAACATTTTGAACCATGCTCATAAAACACCTGGGGCCAGAGCTGCTCCAGCTGTTGGGCTTCCAGGCTTTTTTGTGTTTGGGATGCAGAACACTTGGAGCAGGGCAGGGCAGGGATGAGCACACCCTGGCCTCAGGGGTGCAGTCTGGGAGCTCATTCCATGTTTTGCAGGAGAAGGGCTTGGAGCAGCAGCTGGTGAACCTCCTGCTCGAGCTCTCTGCTGACCAGTACGTGCCAGTCTTCGCTCACCACCGAATATCCTTGGAAATGCTCGGCACCATGAGTGCCAGTGACCTGGAAAAGGTACGAGACAGCAGAGCCACAGTGTGGGACAACACCAGCAGGGACTGTCCCTGTCCCTGTCCTGAGCCCAGCTGTGCCTGGTGGGTCTGGCAGGACAAAGGTCTGGCTGGTGCTGTGCTGTGTCACCTCCCCACAGGGACAGGTGCCTGTGCTGCTCTGCCTGTCCCTGTGGGCAGTGGCTCTCCCAGAGACTTCCAGGGTGAGCTGCAGCCTGGCTCCATCCTCCAACATCCTCCAGATGCTCTTTGTAGTAGAAATGGCACCAGGGAATTCCTGGTGCCTGGCAGAGGGGCTTTCCTTGGCATGGAGTTTTCAGTATCCCCTTAGGGACATCAGCCCCCTCTGGGGCCAACACCCTCCTCTTGCCCCACAGCTCGGTGTGACAGAGGCTGGTCTGCAGCGTGCCATCCTCAGGCGGGCTCAGGAGATCCTGGCTGTGGCCACGACCATCCCAGGTACCCCCAGTTAATTTCTGCCACATTTTACACTCGCAGCAGGCACCTGAGCCTGGGGCAGGGAGCTCTGTGGGTCAGATACCTCCCGTGGGTGTGCGAGGAGGGGAGGCAGGGAGGGCCGACAGGGCTGGGCTGGGCCATGGGCAGCGCTCAGGGGGCTCAGACCTGGCCGTGGTTGCAGAGCTGCGGAGGGAGGAGGACACCGAGCTCCCTGCGGCCCCAGAGCCCAGCGCTCCCCCGGAGGAGCCCGCGGGCCCCACGGCCCCAGCGCTGCAGTGGGACGAGAAGAAGTCGGAGTGCGTTGTGTGCATGGAGCAGGAGGTGAGACCCGGCACAGCTCGGGGCTGGGGCTGGGGCAGGGGGCGGAGGGAGGGCGGGACCCGGCACATCCCCAGGTCTGTGTCCCCCCAGGTCTGAGTCCCCCCAGGTCTGTGTCCCCCCAGGCTGGCCCTGGCAATGCTGGGTGCTCATCCCGCCGGCTCCCGGGCACAGCCGGGCTCGGGCATCACGGCGGGGAGGGAAGGAAGGGACAGACAGGGCTCCCTCCGTGCGGGCTTGGGCAGGACCTCGCTGAGCTTCACCCACCGGCCATGGGAAGGGCTCAGGGGGCTGCTCAGTTCAGCCCCGCCGCGTCCTTCCCCGGGTCCCACCGCGTCCTTCCCCGGGTCCCACCGCGTCCTTCCCTGGGTCCCACCGCGCTCCTGCTCGGCACAGCCCAGGCCCCACACACCCAGTGGGGACGGAGATCGGGCTGCGGGGCTCTGCCCCCCACGCTGAGACCTCCCGGGTGATCTCCAGCTCCCCCCTTGCTGGGACCGGTGTTCGGGGCCAGCAGCACTCTCCGTGTCCCCTCTCTGTCTCTCCCCCAGCCCCAGATGATTTTCCTGCCCTGTGGCCACGTCTGCTGCTGCCAGGGCTGCTGCGAGCGGCTGCACTCGTGTCCCCTGTGCCGCCAGGACATCTCCCAGCGCATCCGCATCTTCCACAGCGCATAGGCCGGGCCGAGGCACCGCCCGCCTTCCCCGCTGCTGCTCATGCCCCTCTTACCAGACCCTCACCAGCCCGGCCCCACGGGAGCCTCAGCATCTTCCCAGCTCCCCGATGGCTTCTCAGCACCCAGCGGGGGCTCCTTCAATGAGTCCCCTCCTCCTGCCTGCCCGCCCAGCATCCCTGGCAGCACTGGGTGACCAACTGAGAGCACCTGTGGCTCCTCCTCTCTGGCAGAGATGTTCACCTTCAGAAAGGGCCCTGGCTCAGCAGGGACACGGGGAGTGCTTCCAGCAGTGCTGCCTGGAGGTGGGGGAATTTTCCGTGGGAGGATTCGGCCAGGACGTGCTGTTCTTCGTGTGCTGACAGTGCCTTGCACCTCTGTCATGCCAAAGGTCTGGGGCTTCTGCTCTGGAGCCCCACGGGAGCGTGGCTGGGGCTGCAGCCTCAGGCAGGGCAGAGCCGGGAGCTCCCCAGCCCCTAATTCCTCCTGCTGTGGGAGGGGAGAGTCTGCAGCACCCCCAGGACTGGAGGGACCTGCCCTGGCCAGAGGAGCCCAGTGGGGTCTCTCATCCAAAAATCAGGTAGGGAGCAGAAAGTGTTGCTGCCACTGGACAGCGCTGATGCAGGGCTGGGGCTGGGGCTGGGGCTGTGCCCAGCTCAGATCCACGGTGCCTCCGTGCATTGGGGTGTGGGGACTTCTCCGTTGTCATTAATTAGTAACAATCCCTGTCTGTCCCTCGGCTCTTGACCTTGAAATATGAAAATGCTGCCGTGAGCCCGGTCCCACCACAGCCCAGGAGCAGCCATTAAACTGCAGCTGGTTTCTGCTGGGGGTATTTGCTGCCTCTTTCCTTCTGCAGGGGGGGATGGCTGAAAGCCGGGGATTGTGGAGCAGTGACGGGGCCACCACGTGCCCGGCTGTCCCAGTGTCACTTCCTCCTTCCCATCCTCCTTGTCAGACAGAGAAGGATTTGAGGTTCTGGGCCTTCTCCCAGGGTGTTGCTCACTGTGGAGCTGCCCCGGGGATGTCCAGGCAGGGGAGACCTTGGACCCTGCGCTTGGGTTGCCTCACATGAGCTGCCTGTGGGACACGTGTGTGGCCTCGTGGAGGTGGCCCTGTGCCACCAGTGTCCTGGGGACGTGCCACAGCACCAGGGCCGGCGCCTTGGGAACATCCTGGGGATGTTTCCAGCCTCTGTTTTCACGTTTTGCTGCTGCTGCACATCAGAGCAGGCAGGTCCTGGCCGGGGAAGGGCAAGGGGCTGCACCAGGAGCAGCTGGTGCTTGGGATGGAGGAGGGGAGCCCTGGAGGAGGTGCCCGAATGAGGGCACCCCCTCGGTCCCCTCTGCTCCCCCCTCCATCCCCCTGCCCCCTCCGTCCCAGCCGGTGAGCGCCGGGCCGTGCTGGGGGTAATGAGTGACAGGAGCGCAGGGCAAGGTCCGCTCGGGCCGGTGCCTGTAAAGAGGTGCCAGCACCAGCGCTCCCCTGCAGTGCCGGGCTTTCCTTCATCCCCAGGGCCACCACAGCCCCACGAGCTGCGGGGACAACCCCGCTCAGCCACGGGTCAGACAAAACAGCTGGAGCATCACCCAGGAGTCTGGGCACTTTCAGAGGCTGCAGGAAAAAAATAAAACAAAATTACAACCCCCCCCCCATCTTCACCCTTTGCCCCCACCCAGCCCCAGCAGGGCCGGGCACTGGGGGGCTGCAGCTCAGCACAAACATCCCCTGTCCATCCCTGGAAGCCCGAGGTGGCCGTGCCGGTCACTGGCCGGGGCCACCTCTTGCAGCGGGTGACAAACAGAGCCCAGGGCTGGTGGGAAGTGGGTGCACGACGGGGCTGCTGTACCCACTGCTGGCCTGGTCCTAAAGTAAATTAAGAGACATAGAAACTGTGCTTGGGAAGTATTAAGAACACAATGGATTCGGAAAGGGAAAAGGGAAAGAGCAGCAGGTGTTTTAGGGGCAGCAGCTCTGCGATGGAGGAGGAGCGCTCCCCGTGCCGCTCCAGCGCCCGCCGGGCGCCCTGAGGCCAGGCTGAAGTTCAGGGCGGGGCGGCCGCCCGGGCCCCTCTCCCCTCCCCGGGCTCGGCCATCGCCGCCCCCCGCCTTCAAAAGCGGCCGGGCCGGGCCGGGCCCGCGGAGCGCGATGGCAGCGGGGCCCGAGGTCGGCCGGGAGTGCGGGATCTGCTACGAGGCGTATTGGGGTGCCGGGGGGGCCCCCCAGCAGCTGCCCTGCCGCCACTCGCTGTGCCAGCGCTGCCTCCGCAGGCTCGTGTGTCGCGCTGCCACCGTGGCCTTCGTCAGCTGCCCCTTCTGCAGGACGGTGACGCTGCTGCCCGAGCTGGCCCCGGCGGCTCCCGGGGTGACAGCGGACCCGGGGACCCCGCCTGGGGAGCAGCAGGAGAACGGCGGCGGTGCCCCCCCGGACCCCGGCCAGGGCTCGTCGCGCTCCGTGGCCGCGCTGTGCTCGTCCCACGCCCCCGTGTTCGCCGTGAGCAGCTCGGTGTCCCCCTGCGGCGTCCGCCGCGGCTCCGAGGCCCCCCACGCCTTCGTGCTGGGGCTGCTGGGCCGGGGGCTGCTGCTGGACACGCAGCCCCCGCCGGCCTCCATGGAGAACCTGCGCCTGGGCTTCGCCGCCGGCATCCTCGTGCTCATCGTCTCCACCTTCTTCCTGCTCGTCTTCCTCAAGTAGGTCCGGATGGCGGAGAGGGGCCCCCATCCCACCCCACCCCGGTGGACGGATCCGCTGGTGGGTCAGAGACGTCTCGGGCCGTGGACACCTCGGTGGGCAGGGGCACGGCCACGGCCAGGGCTCAGCACCGGCCTGGATGCAGCCCTGGGGCCCGCAGGACGCTCGGCTGCCCCGCACGAGAGCCTCGGGCATCAGAGTCTTTAAAAATTAACTTCCTGCAGCTCTTTCCTCGCCCCGGGGTCCGGCTGCGCTCACGCTCCATCCCGAACGTCCCCGGCCCCCGCGGCACAGCTCGGCGGGAGGCGCAGCGTGGGGCCACCGTCCCTTCCCGCTGCCGCAGGCCCGGGGAGCGGAACATTCCCCCGGCTGCGCCTCGGCCCAGCCCCGCCGGCAGCGAGGACGGGCTGAGAGGGGACGGAAAGGGTCCCGCGGTGCTGCCCTGGGGTCGAAGCTGTTCCGAAGCAACCCAAAGGCCTTTCCCGGCAGGAGAGAGCCCGGCGCGGTGCCCGCACAGGGAGGAGGCAGCCGGGGATGGGCTCAGGAATGAGGGAGCCGGGGACGGGCTCAGCCCCTCTGGGATGCGAGACATTAAAGACAGACAAGGGCCCAGCACCGTGTCTGGGTGTTTTTCTGTGAGTCCGTGAGCCTCGGCAGGCAGGGCAGGGGCTGAGCACCAGGGCCAGGATGGAGAAGGGGGTCCTCTCCTTCCCAGCCCCCAGCAACACCCCTCGGGCACAGCCTCAGCAAAGTCCTCCGTGGTTCACCCACCTCTGGCCACAACTCAGCACCCAGGGTCAGGCGAGACTAAAGTAAAGCCACTGCAAGCAAAAAATACACAGGCTTAATTGCACTTTATTTTCCAAGAAGTGAAATGCAAATCCCTCAGGGTGTCTGTCTGTAACAGGGAAGAAGAAGTGGAACTTGTTAGTAGGAGCAATGACCTCCCCTGGGACACTGCATGGACGGGGCCAGAGGCCACATCAGGGCCCTGACACTCAGAGCAGTACAGGGACCCCCAGAAAATCCAGTTTCAAACACCCTCGTGCAGCACTGAGGAACTCCCCAGAAGGCCCAGCTCGGGTCAGCTGCAGGGTGGCTGCCACAGGCTTTGGGCTCTGCCCCACTTCCAGCTGCATTTGGCAAGGTGTGACACTGAGGGTGTGGCACACGGCCCTGCCACACACCCCAGCAGGAACAGACAGTGCTCTTTTGGGTGTCTTCCTCCCAAGAAATCACCTTTAGGGGGACACAGATCTAATTCCAGTCAGAGATAGTAAAGGAAGGTGTAGAAAACAAATTCTGTTACTGCTATGGTTTAGTTAAGTCCTTTCCTTTTATGAAGGGGTTTATTTGTGTTAAAGACTTGTGGGGTAAAGATGTGTTAGAGCCCATGAGTGGAGAATAAAAGTGCTGTGAGAGCCTCAGGCTGTTGCCCCAGCTCTGTCCTCACTCCTTTCCCCTCCTGGTCCCCTCAGAGTGCAGGGCGGCACCCCAAACTGCCCAGCCGTGCCTGGGGCTTGTGTCCCACCCCTCTCTACAGTGTAACCTGCGCTAGGATGGTCACACCGTAACAGCAGCAGAGCCTAAGGCACGGGAGAAGGGCTGGGCTGTGGGGAAGGACTTCCCAAACAAGCAGCACATCCCAGAGCTGCTGCTCCCACAGGGAAACACAGCCCAGCAAAAACCACCTCAGCTCTGGGCACAGGAGAGGAGCTGCTTGTGAGTGCCTGACTAACACAGAGCAGGGATTGGGCTCCTTGCACCCAGCACAGCTGCCACAGCCCTGCTTTAACAGAGCCCCAGGGTCCAGCACCAGTCCAGGGTCCAGCAGCACCTGTGCCACAGCTCTGGGTTGGTGCCCACCTGAACCATCTCAGCCCTCAGGGCACCCCAAGTTGCTGGTGCAGAACCAAGGGCTCACAAGAAACACCTGACTGAAATTCCTGGGGGAATCTCCAGTAGCAGACAGTATCACCCCCAGCTCAGACACAGTGGGGAAAGGGTGCCTGGGCCCTGGGAGCCACCCTGGGGACTAAGAGAAGTATTCCAAGAAGTTCTTCACTGGGGAAGGAGATTTTAGTCTGATTTTTTAACAGGCTGTTGCCACTGCAGGGTCCTGCCAGACTCGCTCTGCTGAAGCTCTTCACCAAGTTCCTATTTGCATAAAGTTTGAGGTTAATGAATCCAGGGCTCAGGGGAAGGGGACAGGGGTGGGCTGTGCTGTGGGCCTGGGTGGCTCCTGCACTCAGCCCAACCCCAGAGTGTTTGGCAGCTCAGAGCGACGGGGCTGAGCCCACGAGTGCAAAAAGAGCTCCCTGCTGCCAGCCCCCATCCAGCTGCAGGACAGGAGCCTGGGAAATCTCTGCTCATTCCCAATGTCCCACTGGTGCAGCTCGCCAAGGGCTCAGAGCACGGGCAGAGGCCGTGCCCAGAGGAGAGGGCTCAGCAGCCACATCTTCATCCCAGCCAGTCCAGGTCATCGTCGTCGTCGTCACCGAAGAGCGGCGCGGGAGGGGGACGCCCCTTCATGCTCTGCAAGCCACACCAGAGGGAAACTGCTCAGTCCCAGCAGCTTCCTGGGATTTCATAATCCCTACACAAACTGCTCTGGGATCTCTGCCAGCTGTGAGGAGCTGGGAACAAGCAGCCTCATTACCCAGGTTTTTATTTCTCACGTGATGTCTTCGTGTTTAGATTAGATACCAGGAAAAATTCGTGATGGAAAGGAATGTAAAGCATTGGCACACTGGAGTCACTATCCCTGCAAGTGTTCAAGAAGTGGCACTTGAGGACATGGTTCAGTGGTGAATACATGGATGGTTGGATTTGATCTTAAAGATCTTTTCCAACCTTAAGGATTCTGTGGTTCTATGATTCCAGGAGCTGCTTACAGGCTAAAAGGGATTGGAGGGGGGCCAGACACTAAAACCCTTCAATTAACCTGGCAAGCCCCACTGATTTCATGCCAGCAGGAGTCTGTCACTCCTCCCTCAGCCAAGCCAGCCCCTCCCAGCTCAGTCACCAACCCCAGACACCCCTGATGTACACAGGGAATGGATGGGAAGCCCTGAGCTCAGCCAGGCCCCCAGTGCCACAGGGAGGATTTTACAGACAAGCTACAGACCCAGAGCAAGGCCCCAAATACCCAAATACATACCACTTCCTCCTCATCCTCCTCTTCAGAGGGAACTTGAGGCTTCAGTGGTTTAGGAGATGCTGTTTCAAAGAAGTTGTCATCCTCAAAGAGGCTGCAAGGAGATAAAGAATGAACAGCTCGCTCTCAGAGGATGGGGTTTGCTTTTACAAGTTGTGTCACAGAGAGATGGCAAAGCCTTGTCACTGAGGGAAACCTTTGTGGCAGGCACTGTTCAGCAGTGCAGGGCAATTCTGGGACCTGGCAGGCACCAGGATCAGATTGTACAGGAGCTGCACACTCCCTCGGGAATGTCCTCCACTGCCCTCCCCCAGACATGAGGCTGCTCTGGGGCTGTTCCCAGTGGAATGTGCCCTGGGCAGCCTGCTCTGTGCCAGGTCCTGGCTGGTGCCACCCAGTGCCAGCACCGTGAGGGGGCTGCAGCCCCCCAGCCTGTGCTGTCCTGCAGCAGGGACACACCCAGCCCAGCCTCTGGGCCTGCTGCTGTCCCAGCCCCAGCTGACCCTGGCACCCCAGCACCACCCCTCACCTGGAACCCGTGTGCCTGGGGCTGGAGCCCAGTTCCTGCGATCCTGGAGTTCCTCCCAGCACAGCTGAGCCTGGCTCTGCTGTGCTGGACACTGAGGCAGCTCCATCCCACGGGTCTGTGCCACTCCCTTCCTCCCCATTTAAGGGAGGAGGCTCTAAACCTCCCACAGCCTCCTCTGCCTCCTGCTGCACAGCTGGATGTGCTGGAAGCGCTGCCTCATCCACTCCTCCCGGCTTGGCTTCTGGAACAGGAGATTCTGCAGCTTCTGCCTGCAAAGGCCCTGCAGAGGGAGCGTGTCCTGGGTCAGCTTTCCCGATGGGAACACTCTCCAGCCTCTGTTGCAGCCCAGGAACAGCCTGTCCTGCAAGTACCGGCCCCTTCTCCGGATCCAGGCTCAACTCAGCTGTGGGAGGGAGATGCTTCTCCTGAGCTTTCTCTTCTTCTGTCACCCCACTGCTCCGTGTCCCCTGCTCCTCCCCAGGAGCTCTGGGCCTGGCAGGGTGAAGAGCAGCCTGGACTTCCTGCTCAGACTCCAGGGAGCCTCTGGCTGCTTCCCCAGGATCAGCTGGGGGTGCAGTGCTCTGTGCTGGGTTGTGCTGCAGGGGCTCTTCATGCTCAGTCTTTGCTCCAGGTGACCCCTCCTGTCTCCCTGCTCCCGTGCCAGGTTCCCCGTTTTCACTGCCATGGTCTGGTTTCTCCTGCTGCCTGTTGAGCAGCTGCAGTGTCACAGTCTGGAAAAGGGAGCAGAGAGAACACAGGTTATACCCTAAATACAAACCATCACAGATCCCTGGATCATCTCCTCCTACCAGGCTGCTTTGCCACTCACAACAAAATCTCCTTCAGTTATTTCAGTCTCACAGCACAGATCTGAGGTTTTAGCCCAAGGCTCTCTCTCTTCTCTCACCCCTGTAATACCTTGATAGTGTTCATGACAAGCCCCAGGACTGTCCTGCCACTGTACATCTCATCCAGCTCAAATTCACCCCGAAGAGACTGAAATACACCATTCATTATCTTCTTGACCTGCAAAAGGGCAAGGCAGGAAACAGGGATACAATTCATCTGCATGTGAAGCACTGCACTCAACATCAGGCACTTCTCCAGGGGAAGGAACAATAAATCCAAACACAAAAACGTGGTTTTTCAAATAATCCACTTTCCAAACCAGAAATCCTCACAACACCAGGCCACCCTAACTCAGAACCACTCCACATGCACCAAACTCATCCCTCCCAAACTGAGGCAGCCTGCACAAAGCCAAGGCAGGCTGGCACTTCTTACTTAGTTTTTAAATCTAAACCTCAAATCCAGAGTTTTAACAACAACAACAAATAAAAGGCAACAAAGTGGGCAGCAGGAAGATGGAGTAAGGCTGTTTACAATGGATGGAGGGACAGGACACAGGGAATGGCTTCCCACTGCCAGAGGGCAGGGATGGATGGGATATTGGGAATTGTTCCCTGGGAGGGTGGGGAGGCCCTGGCACAGGGTGCCCAGAGGAGCTGTGGCTGCCCCTGGATCCCTGGCAGTGCCCAAGGCCAGGCTGGACGGGGCTTGGAGCAACCTGGGACAGTGGGAGGTGTCCCTGCCCATGGCAGGGGTGGAATTGATGGGCTTTAAGGTCTCTTCCAACCCAAACCATCCTGTCTGACTGTAATTCTAGGATAAGATCCCATCCTTTCTTCCTCTGTGGACTGTTGCTACAAATACAGTGCTCTGTGGAGATAATTATATTTTTCCTTCTTATGTCAGTTCAAAGAGAAATAATTCAAGGTGAATCCATTTGCTTAGGAAGGAGAAGTACTGGGGAGTCAGCCAAGCTCACTTGCTCAGTGAAGTCTGCAGGGGAAGATCCATCCTGATCCTGCTGCAGCTCTCGGATCCGTTCCTCGTAGCGAGCCTTCAGCGCCAGCACGTCTGCCTGCAGGGCTGAGTACTGCCAAGGGAACCCCAACCTCAGAGCTGCTCCTCACACCAGAGCCTCACCTCGAGGGGTGCCCTGGGGAGGGTTTTAGTGAGGCACAAACTCCGAGCAGAGTAATAAGCAGGGCTCTGATAGTGTCACAAAAGACTTGGCTGAAAGCAACAGCACCAGAGTAAGGACACCCACCCCAGCCTGGGAGAGTCACAATTGTGTCACCAGCTCCTCAAGTGCCACCAGGAATGGGTGGGTGCAGCATCACTGAGATCCCAGTGAAATGAGGGCTGGGTCTCATTATTGGGCCTGTTCTGGTTTGCTGGAAACCACACAAAATTGTCCTTCCCTACCATATTCTGCAACTCCCATCCTCGTTATTCTGGACTAGCCTGAGGCTGGTGTTCCCTGCACTCCAGTTCCCATCCAGCTGCTGTTATTCCTTTACCTTCTCTTGGATAGGCTCCAGTTCCTCCAAACGTTGCTGAACCTCAGACAATTTTTGCTCCTCTGCTTTTTTTGAGTGTTTCAGAGCTGTGAGCTGAAATGCAAGAACCAGAGCAGGTACAGCCCCTGGCAGTGTCACCCACTCCAAACAGCCTGTGCTCACTGACAGCCACTCAGAACAGTGCAGATAAGTGGAAGTTGTAGCTGTTGCTGGAGTTCAGCCCTGTCAGCACCTCAGCTCTCCCCCCTCCATAAACCCACCAACCCAACAGCACGTGCAGATGGCCGAGATCAAGCTCCACAACAGGCAAGAAATCAGAAAGTCCCCACTTAGGTGGGAGAAGACTGTTGGTTACAGCTACTGGTATTTAGTGCCCATTAAAGCAGTGAAGAGCAGCCCTTTACCTTCTCTTCCAGCTGGGCCACCTGGTGCAGCAGGGACTCCCTCTGCTCACACAGCTCCTGGCACTGCCGGACATGCTGCTCCTTGGCTGAGGCCAGGGCACGCTCACATTTGGCTTCACACTGGGACTCCAGCTCTGCCTGGATCAGTGACAGCTGCCCATGACACAAGAGAGACCATTAGGAACACACACACACAGGATCTGTGTTTGCACAAGAGGTGAAAGCCCAGGGCTGGACACCCACACACAGAGTGCAGCCCCGGGGCTGCCACCAGCTCCTGCCCACACCTCTCACTTCAGCTCCAGCCACAAACCCCCAGGCTGGCCAGAAGGTCTGGCTCAGATTTCAGACCTCTTGACATATTTCTAAACAACCTTTCACTCTTCAGAAGTCCCATATTCTTCTCTCTACTACAAGCTCAATATGGTGCCTCTCCTTTCCTCAGCTGGACACTAACCCATGAATTCAAGCAGGTAACGCTTTCATTCTTCCCCTACCTGAGCATTTTCACATTATTTCCTACCTGGAGGTTCCCACAAGCGCTCCAGACCTGGAGCAGCAGCTCCCCTGACTCCTCACCTGCTCTGCTGCTGCCTGGTCAGTTGAGGTCCGGGCCTTTTTCAGGAGCTGCCGGAGCTTGTCCAGCTCCTGCTGGTACGACCTGCGAATTTCTTCCATCTCTTCCTCTGCCTGAGCTCTCTCTGAGAGGGATTTCTTCTTCCTCTCTGCAAGATTCTGCAGTACAGAACATGACACAGAATAGGCCAGACTGCACCATAGCAGCTTCTCTCCCTCAAGCAGAAAGAGCTGCTTTGGATAGGGAACTTCATCACCTGAAATCAAGCTGAGGTTATCTCAGGGGAGGAAGGTTGACACATTACTGGGTAAGACATTGAATAAATAAATAAAACCCACGTAAGCACAAAGGATCCACCAGCCTGCAGATGAGTCAAGATTTACTTAACTTACATATTTACAAACAAGAACCTTTGGTTAACCTTCAGTAAACAACTGAAAGCTCCAGCTCTGCTGCTGGCACTGGACATACCCTTTCCAGAGTCTCCTTTTCCACTCTCAGGTCTGTCAGCTCTTCCTCCAGTGCTGCAATCTTCATATCCAGCTGTTTGCGGCTCTGCTTCTCAGCCTTGAACCTGCTCTGAGTGTCCTGAGAGGCTTCTTGGAGCTCTGCAAACAAAGCCCACACTTCCCTGTGGGTTTGGGTGCAACTCCCACTGCAGGGGAGCCCATTCTGGGGGCTCAGGGGGAGGAACAAGGTCTCCTGCACAGTGCAGCAAACAACTCTGCTTGTGCTGCAGTGGGGACGGGCATTTATCAAGAGCAGCCGGTTCCAATGCTTTGCAACCATTTCTGTGAAGACATTTTCCCCAATATCCAACCTAAATTTCCCCTGGCCCAGCCTGAGGCCGTTCCCTCTCCTCCTGTCCCTGTTCCCTGGGAGCAGAGCCCAACCCCCTCCAGCTGCCCCCTCCTGTCAGGGAGTTGTGCAGAGCCACAGGGTCCCCCCTGAGCCTCCTTTTCTCCAGGCTGAGCCCCTTTCCCAGCTCCCTCAGCCTCTCCTGGTGCTCCAGCCCCTTCCCCAGCTCCGTTCCCTTCCCTGGACATGCTCCAGCCCCTCAATGACTTTCTTGTTCTGAGGAGCCCAGAAGTGACCCCAGGATTCATGGTGGGGCCACACCAGTGCCCAGCACACAGAAATGTGGCCATGAAACACCTCAGCTTTTAACTTTCCATCCACTGGGACATCTCTGGCTGCTCTACAGGATGTTGGACAGAAAAGCCAAGAGATCGTTCTACAAAAGGCATCCCTGTAACGGGATGATTTTGTCTGTTGAGTCATCCCCGCTTTGCCCTGAGTGGTGACATGGATGCACATCCTTCAGACATGTCAGTGCATCCATATCCTTCTTCTACCCCCTGTGACTGATCCTAGGGAAAGCAGGAAGATAGCCCAGAAGACAGGAAAAACCTATGACTTATACAAGAAAACCTCTCAGGGGACAGGCAGGAGCAGCCTCACCTGCCACCTGTGCCTGCAGCTTGTTGAGCTGTGCCTCCTGTCTCTCTGCATCCTGCACGGCACAGGAGAGCTGCTTCCTCAGGTCCATCTCCTTCTTCTGGTGGGCAGTGAGCTCCAGCTGCAGCTGGGAAACCTGGGCTGTGGCAGCTGCCAGCTCCTCTGCAACTTTGGCCTGGAGCACAAAACGGAGCAGGGAACAAAGGGATGTGTGAGGAAGCAGCAGAACTGTTCTCTCAGGAAGAGCTGGAAAAGGGCTGGAGGCCTTATCAGGGGAGACACCTCCAAACTGAAGAGGCAGCAATGACTTCTTTGCCATGTCAGTTTTGTCCAGACTGACTAGAAAGCTGCACGAGGCCACCGACAACCTCCTCACCACATCACTTCAACCCAGTGAGTTTTCCTGGAAAGGTTAAATGTGTTTAAGCCTGGTACCAGTGCCTGGTGGTTCTGCTCAGTTTTCAGGCTATGAAAACATCTATTTGAGTAAAAAGCCTGGGCTCCAAACATTTCATTGTCTTCTGAAGTTTACAAATCACTGAAGAGCCACATAAAACACAGGCTGGTCCCAGCCAAAAGAGCACCTTGTCCCCAGAGCACACAGCACGAGGTCACCTCAGCTGCCCATGGGCAAGGCTGGCATTCCCCAGCAGTTCTCAGTCATTTGTGGACCTGTTTGGATTTAGGATTGCTGAGAGCCAGTGACTCAGCTAAAACCAGGCACTAGCACAGCTTGTTAGACACCTTGTAAACAACATTAGCAGGGGCTCAAGGCATCGAGACAGACACAAGGTCCCGTTCCCAGTCTTGTTGAGTGACACACAAAATTCAAAGGATGCTCTGCAAAGACAGAACTTGCACAGGGAATCCCTAAACAGCTTCCACACCTCTGCCTATTTTGAGATTCCCAAAAGACTTTTCACATTCTTGTAACAGGGGAGTTCAGGACAACTGGATTTTCTCTCTGCTTTATCCCCCTAGGAGAATTCCCTCCACACTAGGACCAACACCTTGTGGCAGAGAAGAGCTGTGAGCAAAATTGTTCCAACTATGATGAGGATGAGGATGTGCTGACCTGGAGGGCTGGGATACCACACCACTCATTTTAAAGAGGAGGCAGCATTTCAGAGAGTGGCCAAAACCACATCTGCTTTCCTCTTGTGCTTCCATAAATGTCCCACTGCTCCACTAACTCCTGGCATGCTAAAATCAAACCCCATGGCATAGCTAAAGACATCTAAAGGTTATTTTAACCCTGGCCTCTGTCTTTGATGGCAAATAAAGAAAACAAAAATAGGAAATCCTATGGCAGGAAGTGTTGCTAGACAGAAGTTTCTACAGAGGATGCTTCATGCCCACAGCTCAGCTCCAGCCTCCAGCTTTCAGGCACCAAGAATCCTGGGTGACCTGTACCTGCTCTGACAGTGATCCTGTTCTCCCATGGGGAGTGGAACAAGAAGCAATGTGAGAGAATTCTTGGAAAGGGCTCCCCAAGAAAGAGGGGGCCAGTGGGGAGACCTTTTCCCAGTGAAGGATCCGTGCTAATTCAAGCTTGGAGACAATTCTTTTCATGCCAATCAGTTTCTAGTTCAAGAGGAAGCTGGACTGGCACTACCTAGGGCACAACCATCTTCCACCTACACAGTCAGCAGACACTGCCTCACCTGGTCCCAGCCCCGATCCACTGGCAGCATGTGCTGGGAAGAGAAAGCAGTGACAGGAAACAGGAAGGGTTAAGAACACGACTTGAAAGGCAGAGGCATTCATCAGCAGAAAAGCAAAATGCTTCACAGCAGGAGCCTAAGGCATGCCAGAGAAGCCTTTAAATTACTCCAAGAACTGTAAAAGCTCAGACAGAAAAGGGAGTGAAGCCTGATGTAAAAAGAATGACACTAAAGGTATCCTTAGGATGTGTTACACACCACAGGTGGGAGCAGTCCTGGGTGTGACCTGCACTGGAGAGGTGGGGAATTACTGATGGTACACAAAGCCTTCACCTAAAGCTGTGCCTTGCTCTGCCAGGGCCAAAGATCCATAACCCAAAAGCAGTGAGTTACCAATACCTCAGTGATCCTGGGTACAACCAAATAAATGGCGAGTCCCTATCTGTGTGTAAACAACAGATAAAACAGCTTCCAATTCTCTTCCCTGGTTCTGTCTGTCCCTGGGGATTCAGTGATTGCAGTCCCAGGGCAAGCTGGGTTAGATAAAGGGAAGAAGAAGGAATTCCAGCCTTCATATTTACAGTCAATACTCTCCCAGAACCAGGGGAAATCTCCCAGGGCAAGTCAGGGCTGTCTGGGAAAGGTCTGAAGCCTGTTCATGTAACATCATCCCTGGGCAGTGACTGCTCAGTCAGTGGGGTCCTGCTGAAGATGAGGCCCAAAAGACTCCTGAGGATCTTATACTTCCACAAGATGATTCCTCCCCAAGTTATTTATTGTACCAGCAGGATGCTGCCCTCACTGAGAGAAAGGAATTTCATTTATTATTTCAGTCTGACTTATTCCTGGTTAGAATCTCTCACACTCCTACATATTATGGGTATGCAACCTGGGCTGGGGGTGGAAAACCAGCCCCCTTCCCTGTCTGCTCTCACCACCATCAGCCATTCACGACTCTGCTCTTTACCACACTTTGGAAAGCTGCAGTTTTGGTCAGTTTTAGGTGCACCAAGTTATGGTTCTCATGCAGAGGAAGCATTTGTCACCTCACATTTGAACTGGAGAGAGACACAACTCAGCAGCAGAGCACAGTGCAAGGCTGAACTTGGTGTAATTTAAGAAGCCAGTGCTTGAGAAAGCAGAGCAGGCACCATGCAATGGCAGAGCCAGGGCAGCACACCTGGGCTAGGCTGGCCTGCAGGGATGGTTCAGGATATGCAGCCATGCATAAATGCATTGCACTGCTTTAATGCTATTTCCCAACAGTCCCTTTCACAAAAGCACAATGTGTTACTGGGAGAGACAAACAGCTTTTGATTAGCATTAAAAAAAGCACAAAAGTGCAATGAAGAAACTCCAGTAGGAAATAATTTTTCTTGTATCAATATTCACTCTAGGTCAGTTCAATAGGAGGAATCAAACTCTTCTGGAACTATCAGTGCAACTAAATAACTGAAGTATTTCCAGCTCTAAAGCCCTGTGATACACAATTCCTCAACACATTGGCCACATGCCTACTCAGTTAACAATAAATCAGACGCTTTCCCACAAGATAAGAGTATTAAAGTTATGACAGCATGAAATGATTATATCCTCTGTGATGCTTTTGTCATGAAAGCCATCAAAACATCCAATTTTTTTTCTCAAAACAAAGCTCAGAACTGCAGTTGCCTTCTAAGAAAACTGCCTTCTAACAAGGCTTCAGCATCTTTTAATGCAACAAGCCTGGCTTTGTTCATGCCACCATTACCTTCTCCTGCTCTGCATGCAACACTCTTGCCTGTGTGCTCTCATTTGTTGTCTGCAGTGAGTGGTTCCTCTGCTCCATCAGCAGGTTACTCTGCTCCACGTACCTGTGAACAGGGAGACTCCGTGAGCATTCCAGGAAGCACAGGGCTTGGAGCCAAGGGCTCAGACAGAAAAGGTGACATTTCAAAGCACAGAAGTTCTCTGTGGAATTCATGGCAAGTCCCAGACAATTTTGCAGGATGTGCTGATCTCAGAGGGGTGGGAGGGCTGTATCTGGCACAGCAGAGATTTTATCAGCTGGGATAAGTGCTTTACCTCTCTGAAAATGTCTCATGTTCCAAGAGTTTTGGTAACTTGGTATCAGCTGAATTTCACCATGGACACCACATCCCCTACAACTTCTTCACCTCACTAAAAAGCCAGCAAAAATAAATCAACTCCCAGAAGCAGGGCGGGTGTGCTCAAAGACAGCATGAGGGATTTTTTTCTCCTTTTACACAGTCATGTTTACTGTAAAGCAGAGTTTTGGGGATAAGCCCTGCAGATAAGGGGTGGGAGGAAACCCCACACTTTTGATACCTTAGAAAAAAATTTACAGTATCGGAATATGGCTCTCTCCTAACAAACACCCCTCAGTTATGCCCAAGTGTAAGATGGAGAGTCTGGAAATGCAGTGAGGCTCCCAGCCCTTACCTCTGGTTGCGCTCAATCAACTCACTGATCTTCTCATTCTGCTCCTCAATCCGACTGCTCTTCTCAAATATCTCCTGCTTCAGTCTCTCATTCTCCTAAACCACAGCTCAGCATGAATATCCAGCAGACTCAGACTTCCTTGCAGCAGTTCCTAAACCTTTGTTTTGCATAGCTGCAGGACAGTGGTGAGGCTCATCCCTTCTGTGGTAAGAGCCCAGGAAGGCACCGTGCCACACTCAGCAGATCCTGGCACAGGACAGTGGCTGCCAAACCCCATTCTAGAAAATACTGTGTCTGGTTGACTTTTTTACCCCACAAACCCCAAGTTTTGAAGGCTGCTGCTTAGAAAGGCTTCAAAGCATAAAATTAAATAGTGAATACCAGAAGCAGGTGGTTTCTACAGCATGGTACTTCAGCTGTGAAACTGTTCTGCAGGAGGCTGGGGGTTAAACCCATAACGGTTTGAGAAGTTGAACTTCTCCCACATAAACCTTTTGCCAAGGCCTATTAAACACCAACAACTCTGGCTCAGAAAGTACCCAAACCCCAAAGTGTTGAGAGGAGCTTTTTGGAGGGGGAAAGAGGGATGGAAATCATTTTAAGTCTCATCCCCGTTCTGGCCACGCAAAACCAGAACCCATGGGTGGATGGACATTTGCTCTCATTAGGAACAACACTGTGAGCCCCAGCTCCTGATGGAAGGGAGACCAGGCTGGCCATGCTCACCTGGATGATGCGCTGGATATTGCTCATGATCATGGAGGCTTCCATAGTGACAGAGGAGATGCCAGGCAGCAGGGAGCTGTTAGCAGTGCTTTGCTTCTTCAGCTCCTCCACCTGCAGGGATAAACCATTCTTAAGCCATTTGAAATGGATTTATAGGTGCAGGTACGAGTCAGACATTTGCAAAGAGGCATTTCACTGTTCCTTCTGCTCAGCTGCAGGGAATAGGCACTGAATCAAGTGAGACTCCTCCCAGGGCAGGGAATCCCTCCGTGATAGCACATGATAGTCAAGACCGTAAGACAGCACCTTTCCCCAAGCCTAAGCTTTGCTTTTTCACAGTAGCTGAGCTGCTGTCACTTCAAGGTGTGATGATATTGGAATTGTACTCATTTACTGTATCACTTAAGCTTAATGCAAGCTTTTAAATAAAGCCAACTGCTCTCAGCACACCTGGAGAGCAGAAATGGCATGAGCAGGCCATACCTTGGCAGCCAGGTGATCCATTTTATCCACCACTTTGCTCACAGCCAGTCGGATTTCAGTGTTGTGCTGCCGAGCTTCTGTCATCAAGAAGGAAGTGACATCTCCAGGTGCTTGAAGGGAAAGGAGAGAGATTTACAGTGACAAGGGGAAATACCTGCACAGAGACACAGCAAAAGCTTGGCAGCAGGGAGCCTGCCACCAGGAAGGCCACTCTCTGCCCAGAAATAAAAGGGATGTGGTATTTGGAAAACTAATAATGTAGGTATTTCCCAAATAACCTCAACTGGCAGGTTGGTGAGTACAGGAAATTCTGGAGCCACGTGACAGCTCAGCTCAACAGGAGCAAAGCCCCCAGACACACCAGAGCAGCAGAGGTACAATCAAAGCACAGCAATGAAGGTCAGCTTCTGAAACTGCACTGAAAAAACAGGCTTCAAGAAAGGCTCAGCTACACTCAAGATTTCACCAACTGGGATGACTTCAATGGTTCTTTAAATGCCTTTAGTCCTTCCTAAGTTGTGCCTTTTACACTTCAATTCTTTCCCTGGCTGGTAGGAGCTGGTTACTATTACAGTTTTAATTATAACTGGAAGCACCAGCTACCAAATTCCTTTAGTAATACCCAGTCTTGGGAAGACACAGAAATTCCAGCCCCTTTCACACTGCACAAAGCTCCTTAAGGTCAGAAAGAGATGGGTATTTATTGGGAAGTGTTTGCCCCTCTTTGGTATTAAAATATAAACATTTGTGAAACAGCACAGTGCTACCACAGCTATTAAATCATCATCACTAACAGTTTTCTGCAGGAATTGCAGCCCTCTGAAAAGCAGGTACCTTTTAAAACGTACCTTGGTAAGGAGCAGGATACATCTGACCCACAGGCTGGAGCTGAGAAGCAGATGCAGCAGTTTGGGGGTAAGCAAACCCCACTCCTGGATATGCCTTGCAGGACAAGGTCAATAGGTTAGAATGTGTTTTGTTATTTCCCCATGTCCCCAAGGTTTCACATTTTTTTAAGCCCAAGAGCAAGGATGATGTTTGGAAAGAAAAACCCCCAAAAATTAAGGAGTTGGAAAGTCAAAATATACAACAGTCACTGTGAGAGGAAAATAATACTCTTCTTTTGAGGCTTAGTTAGCTCCCATCTTCACTCAAATTTAAGCAAAACCATGCTACCCTACATTTGTGGGAGTCAGAAATCAGCATGTGAACAGCTCCCCCCTGAAGTTATGCTAATTTGAACAGAAGGTTATTTCCTAAAAAGGGTTCAAAAAGCACAACACAACTCGATTGCAACTTTACTGACCATTGCTCAAGTACTTGGAAGCTTTTATTGTATCCACTACAAAACTGGGTATTAACAAAGCCTGGTTCATCCTTAGTTTAAGAAACATAAACAGCAAATTAGCCCTTTTTGAATAAATTTTAAGAGGCATGTGATGAAAACCTGAGAATGCCAAAGAGTCACAGGAAACAGCCTGGAATTCTCATCCTTATGTTAAAGTCCTTGCTCCCAGCAATGGAGAAGACTCAGGAGAAAAGACAGAAGTGCCAATATTCACTCCTTGATTTCATTTTGGTACCTGAAAGCCCTGTGCTCCTCCAGGCAGAGCTGAATGGGGCTGGATCGTTGCAGGAATTAAAGCAGCAGAAGATACTGAGGGTGCAGCACCAGATGCTTGAGGTACTGAAAAGGAAGAAATAAATTCAGCATGCCATAAAGCAGCTCGAAAGAATTAAATTCACCTAATGTGAAATGGCAGAAAAGAAAAATCACTAAATAGACCAAAGTTTAACAAAAGCCTGTCTGCAACCTTGTGAAATGAAATGCAGTCAAGCAAGTGATCATAGGTCAAGAAAAGAGTAACCTTTCTTAGAAATCTCACTTCTAGCTACATTTAAACAACCTCTTTCCATTCAAACAGAGATAGCTCTGAAGTTCATTGACACAAGGTGTGACTCTGACTCTGAAGGCTGCTCAGCTGACCAGCAGCTGATGTAACCATCCCATCAGGAGAAGCCAGCCCTTTGCTTCCCTTCACTTGGAATTCCATCATCCCTAAAAGCTGCTGTTCACTGGGAAAGGATTTGTAACATTCCATTTACAAATGCCACATCCTACAGATCTCCGTGCCCAGTGACAGAACAGCTCAGACACAGTGGCTGCTCCTCCCCAAGCACAAGGCTCCAATGAAGAAACACTCCAAGGATTCAGCCTTGTGCTTCAGGGATTAGTGGCCTGTGGATCAGCAAGCCTTATCAGAAGCTTTCAGTTCATATTTCAGTTCCTGGAAGGAATCCTCCATTCCCACAGCCCTCATGGAGTGGAATGGGAGGGCAGCAGCTCCCCAGCACGTTACCTTGTGTGGACACTGTGGGCAGCACCGCCTGAGCTGGCTGGGAGGGTCTCGTTGAAGCCACTGGCTGTGTTGTCCCTCTCAGAGTATTTGGATCCTAAAAACACTTCTGCATGTTAGAAGAAACACTAAAGAACAAGCCAAGAGCCTGAGGCCAAGGTCACTTGAGACAAGGTGTTATCCCAGGAACCCAAGTGGAAACTTTCTGTCCCAGAACCAGAGCAGACTTTCCCAGGGCAAGCGGAGAGCCACTGCTAAGATGCAACTCTAAGCAACCCCCAGTGTAGGAAAAGCAATAAAAGTCACCCTGCTGTGACTGGTACCTCTATTTCCGAGTCACTGGAGTCCAGCTGACTCCCTGCTGTCCCAGCAAGGAAAGGCAGCATGGGCTGTCCCATTTTGGCCATCCGAGAAATCAGCTTTGCCTTTGCTACATCTGGGTTCTAAAAGAAACATTTCGTTACTTTCCCTTTGTCTCAGCCCAGGCTTTTGAGGTATTACAAACACTTCTAAATCTCTGACTTAATTTTGACTCAATTTTTCAATGACTGGGTGAAAATCTACTCTTCAAGCACACAAGGTAGCACCAGGATTTGCTAATCTGGCTGGTTTTATATATCCTCCTTCTGGGATGACAGTGCTGTCACCACAGAGACAAATCTATCCCTGCACAAAACACCAACAAGAAAATGTGTGAGTTCAGGAAGCTGCTTAGCAGCTTTTTCTGTCTGGAGGCACACACACGAAGTCCTCTCATGCAGCTATATAACTTAACCTGAATGTCCCAATTCCTTTGTTATCTATTTTAAATTTGTCCATTTATCTCAAAAGACAAGTAGCCTTGTGAACACCCACATGGCCAAAGTCACTTTGCATTTAAGAGTGGCAACTGGGATTGGGATTCCTCAGGTTCTGGTAATCACAGAATCATTAAGGTTGGAAAAGACCTTTAAGGTCACAGACTCCAACCATTAATCATCAAGCCCAATCTTTATTTCCTTCAGAAATAAGGCCCTAATCTGCTGTAAGGTGAACATTCCAGTGTCTTGCTTGTGTGATGCTCACTTTATCTTCAGCAGTGCCCAATGCTAAGGTGAAACCAAATAAACTTCCCTACTCAGGCTTCAAATTAGGAAAAGCCAGCACTTACTGTGAGCTGCTCACTGATGGAGTTGGACTTGGCCCGAACAGCTGGCTCCCTGCAAGCCAAACAGGTGTGGAGATTAACCAGGAGGAAATTCAGGAGCCAACATTCTGGATTAATAAACATTGTTAGATACCCCTCTCCCTAGGAAAGCTGTTTTCTTACATCATGAGCATTTCTTTTAACCTACACTTCTGGGAGATTTTTGCAGTGTTATCTGTAGATATGTTCAGGACATCACTGTGGCCCTGGGAACAGCTGAATATAGAAAGATGATTTTGTTGATTGCTGTAATGACCACATTCTGGTATAAATAATTTTAACCAAGTCCAATAACAAACCACTAATGGCAACAAGAGCAGCACTTACTTGGACTCCCTAAAAAGGGTGACTTACCTGCTTAATTTAAGGAACAGAACACAGAATTGTTAAGGTTGGGAAATACATCTAAGTTTGAGTCACCAACCACTAACCCAGCACCAGCACGTTCACCACTAAACCCCATCCCCAAGTGCCACATTTGCATTTTTTGAACACCTCCAGGGATGGTAACTCCACCCTGGGCAGCCTGTGCCAATGCCTGACCACTCTATCAGTGAAGGCTTTCCTAATATCCAACAGAAACCTCTCCTGGAGTAACTTAGAGGCGATTTCCTCTCCCCAGTCACTTGTTACCTGGGAAAAGAACCCGACCCCACCTGGCTACATCCTCTTTTCAGGGAGTTGTAGAGACCGAGAAGGTCCAAAGTGATGACAACAATGCCAGCTGAGATGAGATAACTGCTAGAGCAGCATCCATACACCTCAATCCCACTGGATCTCAGGAATGCTGGAGCCCATTCCAATTGCTTTCATCTGCAAGCCAACACTCAAGCAGAAAATTCCAGCAAGTCCTGTTAGCAAGCACTGCTCTGCCACGTGGAGGGCACTGAGCTGGCACACAGAGGCCCCACGTTGGCCAAGTGATGTGTTAGTGCAGCACTGTGCTGATGGGCATCATCATCCTTAACACAGAAACTTGTCTAAACCCTGCTGCTTCTTACCCAGGCTTTGGAGGGATGGTGGAGGGAGGCAATAAACCCGTGTCTGAGGAGAAGCCATCTGAGCTGGGAACTGGAGAAGGTGCAGGGGAATCCCTTGAACTGACACTCAGCCCATCCGAACCAGAGCACTCCTTTGCCAGCTTCACCTTAAAAAGCAGGTAGCAAAAAAAAAGATGTTTTCCTGTGTTCCTGTAAAAATTTTCACCAATTTGTTTATTTGTGATGCCATTCCCTGTGGAGCTCCTGCACTTCAAGGAAAAGCAGCCAATTGATTCAGAGCTGGAAAAGCTGAGTCTTTACATCCTCTCATTCCTCCCACAGTATTTTGTTTTCCCAAGTGACTCACAAATGAGACAACTAAAAGGTCCCAAGACAGCTACAACAGACAAACAGCCTTGAGGGATTTTCTGGGTTTAGGGTTCTGGTTTGGGTTTGTTTGTTTGTTTTCATTAAAGATACACATCTTGCTGAGGTTTCTAACAGTTTCTGAGCTGGAGTTCTCACAACGACAGCAGGTTCCCACCTTGCAGTCACAAAAGAGATGTAAACCAAACATTTGGCAGGAGACACTCACCCGCCTGACTTCCACCTCAAACACCAAAGTGGAGTCTGGAGGGACACGACCTGCCACGCCCTGAGCCCCGTAGGCCCAGGCTGGGGGAATGATGAGAAACCTTCGCCCTCCCTTCTTCATGCCCAGCATTCCTTCTTCCCAGCCCTTCGGTTTGCAGAGGCAACAGAAGAGAAAGCAACAGTTGGATCAGTGACATTAGTTTAATTACCCCAATTAAGACAATTTCAGGCAAAGGTTCCAAAACACACACAGAGAGATTCTTGCAAAATCCTATTTATTTTCAGTGTGCAGCACTGAACCTTTGTCTTGCCACAAATCATGACAGCCAGTTGTAAATTCCAGTGTTAACTTAAGAATAAAGATGGAGCTCCACCACATAGTGGTGGCCTCACTCAGCATTCTGGGGAAGAACTGGACTCCAAAGAGATCTGAATTGCTCTGGTTAGATTTACAAAGCACCCAAAGAAAATAGTTGTAATGAGGGACATGAAGTTAGAGGAATGCAAACTTCTCAAGGGATGCCAGCACTGAACAAGATTGCTGTAACAGCCTGGCAAAATCAGTAAGATACAGGTTAAAATAAAAAAAATAGACCAGGATAAAATAAATAAAATAGACAAATAGCACATCTTCAATAAAGGACAACTTGTAACAGGTCATACATGAACTGCTCATGGAAGTGACCTGAACAAAAGCATCTCTGGCTCAAACCCTGATTTTATGGGATAACATCACACCACCCAGATGAAAAAATAGTTCCTTTAGAAATGGGGTTCCCCAAGAACAAGGGAATGGACTAAGTGACTTCCAGAAAAACAAAGACAATAAAGCTCCAGCTCCTGAAAACAGGAAGTTTCCTTTTTACCAGAGAGGACAACTCCTGTCTAACACTGATGTTGAAAAGGAGACTGGGCTCAATTGAACAAATTAAGAAGAAAAAGCTTCAATGAGTCACAGTTATAGTGTTTGCTAATAAATGAAACCGAAACAGCGTGTATGAATCCTGAATAAGATCTGCAGTAATTCAAAGCTCTGAGACTTCAATTATTATAATGAAAGTGCCAGAAGTTGTACCTTGATGACCTTTCCAGTTCCCAGCTTCAGCCGCAGCAGCTTGTCTTTGTTAACATTAGAGTCAAACACCTGGAGAGTTGAACAGGAACACAGGATACATGGATTTCCCAATGTCTCGAGATTCTGAACGCTACTTTACACATTCCATAAACTCCTAGAACCTCTGGTTAAATGCTATTTCCTATCCCACTACTACCAAAATTAATTCTCAGCCATAAGACAGAGCTTTAGTCCATTTCCCGAAGTACAATTTCATGGAGCGAAAGACAGCTGGAGACTCAGACTTCAGACCTGCTTTAGGACAGGACTGTGTCAAGCAAAACACAACATGAAATATTTATGTGTAAGAGTGCCTACGGAAGTTTAAAAGCATTTCAGTCACCTCCCCTGAGCAGTAATGGAATCACAGAAACATTAAGGTTGGAAAAGCCCTCTAATATTACCAAGTCAAACCATTCCCCCAGCACTGCCATGCTCACCACCCAACCATGTCTCAAGCACCATATCCAGATGGTTTTTGAACAGCTCCAGGGATGGTGACTCCTCTGCTGCCCTGGGCAGCCTGTGCCAATGCTCAACAACTCTTTCAGTGATGAAATGTTTTCGTAATATGCCAGAATCCCTTAATATTCTATAGGCAATACATATGATCCCACTTACAGTGCCATAAATGCCCAAAATATGCCTTTAACATCAACACCAGTACTATGCCAGATGTGCAGGTTCCTTCCAGGGACTGTCCCACTCAGCATTAGGGGGTGGCAGAAATGTCTTTACCTGTCCAAGCCCGTTGTTCTGGAATAGCCATCCTGTATAGGCAACCTCCAGGGAGTCTCCTCCTTCCACTCCCTGCCCTTCTCCGAGGAGGAGATCCTGGCAGAGCACCAAGTCCAGTGCTGGGGAGCTGTTGCATTTGGCAATGCACACCTGCAGAGGGAAAGCCTGGCAGTGTCTCTGGCCTTTAATGGACAAGTTCCACTCATCAATCTGATGCATTCCTTGCTGTGCTGACCAAGACCACGTTAGAAATGCACTCCCAGGGCATTCCACGTCTCCTCATGCTGAATTGTGCTGATGAAACACCCTCTGCTCTACAGAACCATTGAGATGCAGTACTTGAGAATCTTGAGAAGCAACAGGCTCCCTGCCTCAAAGAGATTTGTTTTAATGAACAAAACTCAGGGCAGGCTCCTCTCAGATCTGTCTCCATCACACTTACGCAGACACTCAAGGCTGAACTCCAATGAAAATAAACTTGATTTGCCCTGTTGTAAACAAGCCATCAAGAACTGCCTGGCCCAGAGGTGAGCAGTTACCTGCTTACTGAAATCCACTGCTGCCTTTTCTGACTCAAACATGATGGACCAGTTTTGCCTCTGATCATCATAGAACGTGCTGTAATTGTTGGGCTGAACCTGTGGGAAAGGAAATCAGTCCTATCTTAGGCATTAAATGATGCATTCAACTGAACTAAAAAACCCACATCCAAAAGGAGCTTAAAGTAAGGAAGAACCCTGCTGTTCTACTGCCCACGTTCAGAATTAGCTTTTATTTATGTGCTCATTATCATGGAAGAATTATTATAACTCAACACTTGAGCAAACATTAAGTTCTTCCTAGATGCTGCAGTTCACACAGGAAGGTGAAACCTTTCAGAAACTTCCCTGAAGCCTGGTTCTTTATTATATACTGAGAATTTTTAAGTATAAGTAATTTACATTTCATAATTTATTGTATTTAGACTTCCAGAATCAATTGGAGAAGTCACCTCTTCCTCACTTCTAAAAATTTATGTCACTAGACGTGACTACATAACCTATTTATTTTTCAAGAACGTGCTTATAAAACTAGAGAGCAAGGTTCTAAGCTGGGACAGGAATTTCATTATTTTGGAGTGAAATTTCTATCTATCATACCAAGAAATTTCATGTCATCTGATGACAAGCTAAGAACAGCAAACCAACACATCACTTTTCTATACAACTGGCAGAAACCAGCTTCCTGAGAGATCCCATTTTAGGGCTTACAATGCTCCAGATTGTTCTGAACAGCAGGAAAATGCTGAGTGTCAATTTTCTGAGAGCAAACATTTCCTTGCTGTCACTTCCTTCTGCTTACTCAGTTGTATTCTCTCTGACACTTAACTAGAAATTCTCAGCAAAAGGAATTTTGCTGGTTTTATCCATCACAGGGCTGCAAACCCCAAAAGACCTCTGTGAGCACAGGTAATCTTTTATCTCCTACAGGGGCCTTGGTTTGGAAATCTCCTGAGGAGGTGCTCTGCAAAAGGCAGCTGTCACAGCCTCTTGTGCAATACATGAGGAGAACAGTCACGGGGACACCTCCTGCTCTGTCACTCAGATGTTTGATCCCAAAGGTTATAAACCAAGGCTTAAGGAAGAATTTTAGAGCCAACCTTGTGTTTGCTGTGATCAACAAATGCATTTCTAAGCCGGAGCCTCACCGTGAGCACGAAGCCTGGGTGGATCCTTGCAGAGGTGATCTGTTGCTGCTGACTGATGTAAAGGAGGATCCTGTACTGGATTCCACAAGGAATTGGGCAGAGAAAAAGAACAAAACCAGAAATTCAAAATGTCTTCAATGCTAAGGTGCTTTGTCACGTGCAGAGCCTAAGGCTCAGTATTTATTTGTCAAATATACCACAGCAAAAATACTTAACACAGTTTTGTGACCCCTATTAAAACTGGCTTATTCTCAAGGGTTTTATTTAGCTGCCTCCACCAAGCAAGTCAAACTCATCGTTTTGTAATAAGTAACGTGCTTTAACTAATTCCACATTTTTCACAGTTCCAGTGGAAAAAGATGGTGCACTAACCCTTCCAGATACAGAACTCACCACACATAGTGTAAAACCATCACAGAGTCATTTAGGTTGGAAGAGACATCCAAGATCCTTCCCCCAGCACTGCCAAGGCCACCACTGACCCATGCCCCCAAGTGCCACATCCACACAGCTTTTAAACCCCTCCAGGGGATGGGGACTCCACCACTGCCCTGGGCAGCTGTGCCAATGCCTGACCACGCTTTTGGGAAAGACATCTTCCCTCACATCCAACCTAAAGATGTTTGTGTGTATAATCTTTCTGCTTTGCATAAACCCATTAACATGTAACAGACTGAGCTGGAGAGAGCTTTCCAAATACTAAACAACACAGATATGAGATTTATTGACATATTTGGCTCTACTAAACATAATCTATTAAGGAAATGTGTTTTCCTTTGTGCACTTGCACTGGACACAGCTCAGTGGTGAACTGGGAGTGACCCACTAACTGCTCCCAGCTGCATGTGATATCACACAGGCAGCCTGAGGAAGGCTGGTTCAGCTTCCACCTGCACACCCTGTCCTCCCCAGCTCCCCCAGAACAACACAGCTCAACACTTCCCAGATCATTGACTCAGGAATTTAGTTACCAAACTAAGATGTATTTCATTCTTGCCAAAGCAGAAGCAACTTAGTGAGACATGAATTAGGACTTGGGGGATATGAAACATCAGAGATGCCAACATCAAGGATGGATGAGAGTTTTCAAACACACCAATTTACTGGCACCTCAGTTCTGTGTTCTTCAAGGAACACTTGGGAAGGAGAGAGATTTTTGATACCAAAAGAACAAAACTTAAGCAAAGCATCTCTGTACTGCTGGAGAGAACTTTCCTTTATATCCATTTCCAATGTGCACAGAATTGTGATCCAGTTGTCAAAGACATTCTGAATAGACACCAAAATGACTTCCAGAAACACTGCAAACCGTTTCAGGCACAAGTTGTAAGAGATCTCACAAACTCACGGACTGCAGAAAAGGAAGATGTCACCAAGGTGGATGGCTGAGCCTAAAGAAAACCCAGGAGGCAGAAAGGCAGCAGGAGAACAACATCAAAAGCAAAACACCCTGGAGAGCTCAGAGAAACACCATCTCATACCAGTGAGCCCTCAGCATGACGGAGTTAGAGAAGGAAGTGCTCCTCACCTCTTTGGCAGCGTGGTTCCCCACTACAGCTGCTCCATACTTGCCTTGCTTCAAGTACTGCCCATTTGTACTGGAAAACAAGGAGACATTCAGTTTCAGAGCTGTCCCTAACTCAAGAGTTCTATAGAGTTCAGGTGCCTTTCCTCAGGCCTAAAATGTCAGTCAGCCTGGCTTAGCTTAGAGACTTTCCTGCTTGCCCACAGGCAAGAGCACACGTTGTGGAGTGAGCTGAAAACTGCTCGCACAGGTCCAGGGCAGAAGAGTTTTCCATGATGGCAGCATCAGATAGGCAGTTTTAGTGCTGTCACTCTGCTCATGCCTCAATTCTCAAGCGCATGAGCCACAGGCATCTGACAGAGCCACCTGAAGCAGTGCACATATCAGCCCAGCAGCCAGGGCACAGCTCCCAGCAACAGCCAAACCCACAACCTGCTCTTTATCTCAGAACTGCCTCACTCAGAGCTGCAGCGCAGCAACTGAAACTGTTCTGGAGCAGAAATGTCCATTGACTTGCAGCATTTCTACCGTGCAGATAAGTCTGAAAGCAACTGTCTCTTCCCATTCACCCAAAAATATCTCCCCTCTGGGATTAGGGGCACAGGCTGCAGCGGGTCAAGCAGAAGTCACTTACTATCGATACGCGAGCACCGCGGTGGCCACCAACACCGAGGGGGCTCCTGAGGCTGCCGGGGCCACGGGCGCCTTCTGGGCCTGGCCTGCTGGGGACAGAGATCAGGGACATAGATCAGGGACATCTGTCAGAGGCACAGAACTGGCCAGTGACACCACCACGACACGTTCCTTCCCCCAAGGAAAAATAACTCCAGAAGGAAACTACAAAAAAACAAAGACTCGTGTTCCGAAGTCACCAAAGGCCAATTGACAATCCAGGTGTAGGAGGGCACTGGAGGACAACGTCACTGAGGAAAGTTCAGGGAATTATTTGCTCTGCTGCTATTCACAAGGGCCCTTGTTCTCCCCCCACACACGTGCTGCTGAGTGTGTTCCCCACTCTCAAGCCCAGTTACTCACCAGCTGCTGTCTGACCCTTCTTGGGCTGCTTTGGTGCAGTGAACTGGAAGAATTCATTTCCCTGGCTTGAGGCTGTTTGATCCAGGCCAAAGAGAGAGGCTAATCTGGCTCTAGAAAGGGAAATAAAACCATTTAACCGTATTTAAAACAGGCATTATACATAATGAACACCCTTAGGAGTTATATCAAATACAAAGTGTTTGCCGTCACTTTGGAAGTAAACAAAGGGCTGCAGGTTAACTTGCTCTATGCTAATTAACCATTTAACTTTGAATAGGCAGAACTTGCAGATGAAGAGGGTGGGAAAGTGGTACAATTGTGTTTCATTTCCTCAAAAATAGACTGAAGGTATAAGAACTGAAATTACACCAAAAAAAGAAGTTACGCTGAAGCAATGACTAGAACTTGCTTCACATAAAATAGTTGAGTCTTACAATACCGAAAAAATATGTGACAGAGAAACTACACATTCAGCTCCTGACGTTTTTTTTTCTTTAAAAGTCCAGGAAACACATTCTCCCATTAAGTTTTAAAAGGGCAGAAGCTCTCCCAGCTAAGGGCAGAAGGTTTAATGCTGGAGTTTATTCCTTCAGGATACGATGTTTGCAATTTCACTGCTTCAAGGCCAGTTAAGCTCGACCTACTCCTAGTATCATGGGACAAGGGAATAATTCAAACAAAGGATGACACCACTGTCAGCGAATCTGCTTTAAAAAATAACCAAATTTTCTAAAAAGAGAGAGGATTAGTTTGTAAGAGCTGTTAAAGAGAAGCTCCTGGAAGGGGGTGGGGAGCGCACAGAGCCGGAATTGCGGCTCTTGGAGCAGCAACAAGTCAGCGATACAAAACCCTGGATGTGCTCCACACAGGTACGATCCAAGCGGAGCCCTGGTGAACAGCCTGGGAGGAGCCACCGGTGCGTGAACAGCCCCAAAGCGGCACTTCAGGGACCTCCCACCCACTCCTTATTTAAGTGAAAAGACCGAGCTCTCTGCCCCGGCCCCTCCGCTACCGGGAGCGGTTCCGCTTCCCCCTGCGAGAGGGGCTCCCCGAGCAAAGCGGGGTCTCAAACCCCACACCCCCTGCCCCGGGCACACCGGGGGCCCGCACCGAGCCCCGCCGGCAGCTGGACCCTTCCCGGGCTGCCCTACGGCGCTCCCGCAGCGGGACAGGGGCAAGGCACTGCCCCGGCGGCAGCCGCAGCCACAGGAGGACAGCCCCGGCCCCGGGCCCG
>VZTE01000108.1:829965-883542 GCA_013397775.1 Eulacestoma nigropectus
GGTGGAGGTGCGGGGCGAGCTCGGTGTGGGTGCGGGCAGCGTTCCCGGGGCTCCGGGGGAGGCGCCCGGCTCGGCCCTGCGGTTCCCAAGGTGACAGCCGGGCCCCGCGGCCGCCGTGTTGTCCTTGCCGGGGCTCCGGGCTGAGCCGGAGGGCCGCGCATGGCTCCTCTGAGGGCCCTGCGGGTCCGTGGGGCGCTCGGGCGGGAAGGTTGGGGACACCCTGGCGCTGCTGTGCTCCAGGTTTGGCTCTTGTGTCTCTGAGTTACCCAGGGACATCAGCAATGCGCTGTGTTCTTAACGTCGGAATAGTTCCCTGCGTGGATAAACGTCCGAGCCGCCCCTCTGAAGCAGTTTTCCACGTTCACTTGGTACCGTGAGAAAAACACCTTTTTGTTAGTTTGTTTCATGAGTTTTTTGTGGCTTGTTGTGGTTTTTCTGTGGTTTTTCCCCGCTTGGAAAGCTGATATCTCTACGTGCTTTGTGAGACCCATTGGCTTTAATTTCACCTTAGATCCAAATGATGTTGAAATGCAGGTAACTAATGCATGGGAGGTCAGAATGGCAATAAGAGTTGAATAATTTCCTGGCTTTGGGTATTTGCTGGCACTGGTTGGAAATTTGTACTGTCAGTTACTTACTGGATGTTTGACTCTGAGCAGGAAGTTGCCAGGTCTGTTGTGGAGCTGAGTTTGCAGTAATTCAGGAGTTTATTGCAACGACTGAGATATCAGTGATTCCACTTCTAAAGGGACAAGATAAAGGGGAGTGTTAAGCAGATTTATATTGTGGAATGTGGGATGAATTTAGAATGAAACCTGGAAAAGATCAGAATCTTATTTGTGTTAAAAAACTACAATAATTTGGTGTAAATTCCTGGTGGGAGCAGATTGTTCCAACCTTGGTAAGGCAGGTGGACATGAATTTCCTTCCAATGGCAGATGTGGTCCCTTGGATGAAGAGAGTTTATTGCTTTGGCTCCTGTGTTTCTATCAGGTTGGTTGTTAAGATAGTTTTGTTTTTTAAATGGTGAAGACCCATGTGGCTAAGTCCCCGTGTGGCACTTCAGTTTAGGTTTTTTTAGGTGCAGGTATCACAGAATGTCCTGAGTTGGAAGGGTCCCACAAGGATCACCCAGTCCAGCTCCTGGCCCTGCACAGACACCCCAATAACCCCACCCTGGGCATCCCTGGCAGTGCTGCCCAAACGCTCCTGGAGCTCTGGCAGCCTCGGGGCCGTGCCCATTCCCTGGGGAGCCTGGGCAGTGCCCAGCACCCTCTGGGGGAAGAACCTTTCCCTGATCTCCAGCCTGAGCCTCCCCTGGCATAACTTCAGGCCGTTCCCTCAGGGCCTGTCACGGAGCAGAGATCGAGATCAGAGCCGCCCCTCAGGAGGAGCTGCAACCCCTGGTGAGTTCTGACCTCAGTTTCCCCTTCAGGGTGAACTATCCCAGTGCCCCCAGCTGCTCCTCGTGTGCCCTTTCAGACCCTTCACCATCTTCTTAGCCCAGTGTTATATCTTTATATGTTTCCTATTTTTTTTCACTGGGATTCAGCACTGGCCAGTTTTTATGCCAGTGTAGTGGGGAAGAGGCTGTAGCAGCACATCCTGCAGCACTCAGCAAGCGGCACATCTTAGCCGCTTGTCCTTTTTTAATTTAAGCTTTGTTCATAATCCTCGTCTATATTGGAGCGTGCAGTGGGCTCGTGGTTCCCCACAGTTCCCAGGCAGAGGCCAATTCTTCCTGTTTACGCTCGAATCCCAAGCTCCAGAATGCTTACTAGTCCTGCTTTTTGTGCCCAGGTGGATGAAACGCTCCTCACAAGCGTTTATTAAGTTGACTTTCACTCTTTTTGATCTTGACTTGCCTCTGCTTGAGCCTGAGGTCAGTAAAGCTTTTGCAGGATTTTGCATGAGTAACAATATGGGATCTTATAGGGTAAGTTACCATTCAGGTTAATGATCTCAAATCATGTCATTTGTGATGTAATGTTTCCTGAGGCTTTCTTCAGGCTTTGGACTCTGCATTATTTTTTTCCCATCCTTCATTAAAAAGGGGATACTGGGAATAATGTTGCTGTTTAAATGAAGATTTGTTTTATAACTAAGGATTGGTTGGGGAAGCTGTGACTGCTCTGCTGTACAATGCAAAACTAAAGTGATGCTTTTTGCTACAAACACAAAATTTGTTGCAGTAAGCAGGTTTTTGCTTCTTCTGCTCTCCTCCTCCCCAAAAACAAGGTACTGAAAATATAAGAACTGGCAGGAGTTGCAGGCTCCCACACAACTTTGTGTTGAGAAGTTTTCTACAACCACTTCCTGTTGAGATTTGGCTGCTTTTAATTTCATATCAGATTTCTCATCTAGGCCAGGTTTTTAACTAAGCTGAGAATTAGGATAATTTCTGCCAGTAGAGAGGAGGAGTTAAATCACCTTTCCAAGTCACTTTTGCATGTTTGCTTTTTTATTTTAAAGGTATCATCCCTGCCACTGACTCGGACTTGCAGTGGTACAAGGACAAGGTTTGTGGGGGTTTCTTTGGTTTTTTCTTTTGAAAAGAGGTTTGGGAGGATTTTTCACTTCACTTCTCCCTTTACAGTGTAACTTCAAGGTTGGTATTAGTGAGACACTCTATCCCTGAACAAAAGCTTAGTGCTTGAGAAGGGAGGGCATTGAGAATAATCTTTTCCAGTTTTATATTACAAGTAAATGACAAAGTCTGCATGTTCACATGGTGAGTTTTGAGCAGGGCCCTGAGGAGTTTCCTTTCAGCTGGCTTGTTTTCCAGTTAGACATTAGGTCCAAGAGAAGACAGAACTTTTTGTTCTTTGAACTAAAATGTACTATTTTCTATTTTCCTCCTTGGTTTCTCTATTTTCTATGAGGACCCCTCTACCCAACAGAAAACTGCCATGGCTCTGCAGACCTGCCTTCCCTGCTCTGGCCTGAAGGTCACTTGAAAGTTAGCAGGAGCCTGCAGCAGAATTTTGGGAAGTTGAGCTGAAGCACATTGCGAGTATGAACTTCTCCACAAGTCTGCCAGGAAAGCACTGGGAGTCTTGGCAACTTTTTCTTACGGAAGGATGAAAAAAACTCAATCTAGTTTATGTTGTTTTTCTCTGGGAAATCCAATCTTAGTTAATCTACTCCATTGCTTTTTGTTTCAATTTAATTTTCTGGAAATGTTCCCAATCAGATCCTGAGGAACACAAGGCCAATGATTTTTTCATTAACCTTTTTTCATCTGAAAGCTGGAATCTGCTAATGCAGAGAATAATGAGACTAGTTATTGAGAACAAATTAAACTCCTATTTTGCTGTACTTTCTAAAGCCTTTCATTTGTTGGTCCTGGAATTAGACTTTCCTGGTTTAGAAGCCAATCTAAAAGTGGGAGGCTGTGATGAAATAGCTCCTTTTTATTTTTCCTTTTATATTTCTACAGTTTTTAATCTCATTTCTCATTGGCTTTTCTTCCCTGTGTTATCAGTTCATGTCTACAAGGGTCTCCAGCTGATTTCCAGTGGCACTTCAGCAGCTGTGATTGCAGCCAGAACAATGGCTTTGCTTCCTGCTCTTTCCTCTCTGTGTATATAATCTTAGAAAACCACACATTTGCTGTATCACAGATGTAAATGTCATTTATCATCTGTTAAAAAAGTTGTACAAGCATATAATCTTTTCACTTTAATAATGAATAGAGCAATCCATGGTAGCTCTAGAGCACAGGGACAAATGCTGTAAGTGATTGAGGCTCTTTTGTTCTCACTGCTTGCTCTGCATGTCCTGGTACGAAACTGGGAGAAAACTGGGAACAGAATACAGGTGTTCTGGCATGGAACTCAAGGTGAGTGCCCCAAGCTCTCTCCTAAGACTTCATGAGAACCACTTCACTTCCGTAAACCTTCTTTTCCCACACTTACTCATTAGTTATCATGGATTCAGATCTTATTCCTCTGATGAAGGTTCGGGGGCTTGGAATATGAGCTTTATGATATATTTAGCTGATCTTCTGGCTAACCTGGATAAGAGGAACCCTGATAGTCTTGGCTGTTTTTCTTTTCTAAACACTGCATCTGTTGGGGGAAGGAGTGTCTGGCAAATACACTTTCAGGCTTTTTTCACATTAGAGATAATATGATTGGACTTGCTCTGTAGGATTAAGGAGTGCTTTGAGGCCACTTGTGAGGTGCAGTGCTCATCCTGAACTCATGCTGTGAGCAGACCGGCTGGCCTGCTCGGGGGAGCTGGGAAAAGCAGCTCCTGGGAAGGGATACAGCTCCAGCCTCATTAGGGAAATGCTCACCCTTGTGACCCAACCTGCTCCTTGTCTGATGTCTTTAAATGGTGGCTGCACTCTGGGTGGGAGAACGGCAGCAGCTTGTGCCACCCTGGCTGCTCCTGGTGGGATCTTCCAGAGGCTACACTGGGAGCCAGGGATCCCCTTACTCAGTTGCTTCCCCCATTAAACTTCCCTGCTCCGAAGGGCGTTCTACTAAAGAGACTCAAACAACTCATTGGACGTGCAGCTGGACTGCATTTTCAAGCTTGCATCTTTTACTCAGGAAGGAGAAACACTTAACAAACGTGGAGCAGACTCAAAGCCAGTGCTCCCAGTAGGAGCCATCCCAGTTCACTCTCCTCCAGCCCTCAGGAAGTGACTGCAGCGCTGCCATCAGTGTGGCTCCATGGGAGGGCATTTCCGATAGGTAAATCAACCCTTGTACATCCGAGTGATAAGGGAAGTGGGAGCACAAGCTCCCGAGAACACACCCAGCCTCGGGATACTGTGCCAGTGAAATGCAGTCAGTGTTTGGTCTGGTTTTCGGCTCCGTGTTTGTCTGAGCTCCTGGTCTGATGGATTTGACAAGAGACTGAGTCATGATTTCTGGGTTCTCTGCCAGGAGGGTTTTATACAAATCAAGTTACCATTGGCTTTGGTGCCCTTCATTACCTTGGGATAAGACATTATCTCACGAGGACATGCTGAGCTTTAGTGTTCAAGGTGGTGTCAGGTGAGACTGAAGTGTGCTGGAGGAGTATGTTATAGATACTGGCAGGCTGAAACCTGAACAGCTGAAAACAAAGCTAGTTGGGAGTTTTACAGGTGCCTCATGTTCCTGTTACACGCTTGGTTGTACTTGTAAAGCCATTTTTGTGCTCTTTTCATGCAAGGCTCAGAGCAGTGTCTGTGAGATCTCCTGCTGTGTGGGTGGTAAAGCCTAATACGCTTGATTCTGATTATTTTGCTTCTAGTTTAAAAAACCTCTTGGCAGCAGCATGGCTCCTTAATTTTCTGAATTCCTCAAGTAAAACCCTCCAGGACATCCTAATAGCAGGATCACATGCACTGCTTGTCAGTTGATCCCATTTTGTGTAACTCTTGCTTTTGATCTTGCTCTAAACCACAGCCCTCACCAGGAGGCCTCTTGTGTTGCAGGGCACAGCACAACTGTTCTTGCACTCTTTCTGCTTTGTCACTTTTTTTTCCCTAGCAGCTGTTAGCTCCAGCTTTCCAAGCAGAGGGGTCCAGGGCCAGCTACCCCGACAGGGTTTGCCTTGTACACGGTGTTGAAGAATTTCTGCACAATTGATGATTTGTTTGCCTTGTTATTTTTTTCTCACTTCCCAAAGCTCCTAAAAACTGGCTGATAGCTTTGAAAGCATCACATTTCTTCATTATGGGGCAGATAGAATCGCAGAATCACAGAGTGGCTTGGATTGGAAGGGACCCTAAAGCTCATTTCATTCCACCCCCTGCCATGGGCAGGGACACCTTCCACTATCCCAGGTTGCTCCAAGCCCCGTCCAGCCTGGCCTTGGACACTTCCAGGGGTCCAGGGGCAGCCACAGCTTCTCTGGGCACCTGTGCCAGGGCCTGCCCACCCTCACAGGGAACAATTCCTTCCTAATATGTTATCTAAACCTGCTCTCTTTCAGTTTGAATACTAAAATACTTAAATACTAATGCTAAAATAAACTAAGCTTGCTTTGTTATCCAAAACCAAGCAAACCACTAATATATCTGATAGAGATGTGAATGTTTGAAATGTGTTTTGGTTAATGTGTTGGAAAGTAATCTCTGCAATGCACTTAATCAGATCAGGGAGTTCTAAAATCTCTGCATTTTTGCAAAGATCTCATGAGGGAGACTCAGGAACCGCTTTTGCTGCTCTGTGGATCTCTGTGTGAGCATCCCAGTGCTTGGTCTGGTCCTAGGCTAATCCGAGCAGTAGTTAATGATTAGCCTTTGATAGAGATAATGATGTGCTTGTCAGCATTATGTGAGGCTTGAGAACCTTCGATCGGTCTCAGACTTGTTGCCTCTCCGGAGAAAAAGGCTCTCCTGGAGTCAGTAGATGGAAAACCTGTCTCTGGAAGAGTAAGTACTCAGCATTTTTTAGTTCTGAATCATTTCTGCTTTGGATTAGCAGCTCTCTGGCCATCCAGGGGTTTGAAAATGATGAAAAAGGCAGCGTTCGAAGCTCTTTCCCAGAGTGGATTTTGTCACTCACAGAAAAATTGTTGATGGCTCTTGTTCCAGCTTTCCATGCCCTACAGTCATGGCTCTTCCTGTCAGAAGAGTGTCATGAGGCCAAGGCTCTTCCAAAGATAAGTTCCTTTCCAGAGAATTGAGTTGATCGCTCTTTTCCCCTTCTTTATTCTGGAGATCTCCTACCTTGCTGAGATTGTATTTTCAATGATTCAGTGATTTCAGTAGTAATTCCAATAGTTCAGCTGCATTTTCAAAAGGAGGATGTGCAGATGCTCTGTTCCATGGACTGGGGCTATGAATTTGTACTTGAACCCTTACAAGTATTTGCATTACTACCTGGAAGCTGTTTATATGTCACTGTGCCATCCTCTTGCTGTTTGCCAAGGTCATGGATCAAGAGTAGGAAGATGCCTCTGGTGATGGATATTTGGCCTTAACCATCTGCCAAAGCAGAGATTGACTTCCTGGGCTTAATTAAAAACCCACTGGAATAGATTTTGCCGCTGGTGACCTGAGTTCTACCTTGCATTTTGCCCAGAAACAGCTTGAGGCTTCTCAAAACAAGTGTTTGGAGGAACAAAAGAATTTGATTCTTGGCTGTGGTAGAACAAGTTCTCGTGTTGAGGGACAGTCACGGGTGGTGCTGCAAAGTGAAATGAACACACATCCATATCTCCTCTGCAAGAAAAGGTATTTTTCTAAAAGTCAGTCTTGTGAACTCTTAGGTCTTTAGTCAAAGCCTGCATTTTGAAGGTGACCCTGACACGCCAGAGCAGGAGCTGGAAATCCCAGGATATCCCAGGAGGAGCTGACATCAACACATGGCTGTGGCGGCAGTGTTTGACACGGGCTGGAACGTAGCAGCTCCAGGGAAGGGGAATGGTTGAGTGGCCACCTTAAAACGCTGTGTCTGCACATGGACACGCTTCTGAGAAGTAATTACAGACAAACAACTGCTTAAATATGAAAAGAAAGGAGTGAAAAGGAATTGCTCTGCACGGACGCTTTCCCATGTGGTGGAAGGTAATGAGTGTGTTGCTGTCCTGCACATGGAAAAACGTGTGTGAATTGCTTAAACCAGGATGTCTCATATGCATGTGGAATGGCCTCCTAAAAATTAACCAGGAGTTCTGGAGTGTGGTTTTCTTGTTACTCAGATTCTCAAAACAGCTGAAAGCCAGTTCAGAACTTGTACAAGTGTTGCCTTTTCTGGGCTTAGTCTGATTAAGATGTTGAAAAGCAGCCAGAGAGGGAAAATGAACTGTGTGAAAATGGGCAAGTAGGGTAAGATGTGGGGATCTCCTGTGAATCACCTGTGCTGGACTCCCTTTTATGAGGCCTCTAATAAACCAGTGCCGTCCATTTATTACCCTCAGCTTTAGTTTTATCAGCATGTGACAAAGGTATTTATGCTGTTGCAAGATAACAGTTGTAATGAGATAATAACAGATAACATCTGTAATCCTTCACCTGTGTTAGAGGCCCACTAATGCACTTCTAGGACACTTTGAATCACTTTTGGCTCTGAGGAAACTTGTGCTTGCTTTCTTGGGAATGTGCTTTTTGACTCTGGTTTCATTTTGTGTCTCCAGAGATTATTTTATAGTTTTACAGGCTTTAAGGCTTGAAGGCACCATAAAATCAATCTGATCAGAGCTGTTTATGCGGTGGAGCCTGGTGTGTATCCTTCCCACTCCAGCAAACCACGGAGCGATGGTTTATCAGGATTAACTTGCAGGTAGTTCCCTGTCTTGCATCCTGACATATCTGTCATTCCTTATAGATGGAATGCTTCTGCATGTGGCTACTGAACAGCCACAAACAATAATCTGTGTCCTTGCCCTGTGGGCAGACACATTTTTGTGGGAGACAGGCTCCTTTCCATAGGTATACAGGTGGTGCAGGAGGTGTTGAACCTGCAGGAATCTGGGGGCTGAATTACTGAGCACGGTAAAGAATCTTTTATGCAAAAGGTGCTTTTCTTTTTTCATTTGAAGAGAAGACTTCTCAATTTAAAAAGAGCCTGTGATAGGTAGAGGAATACATACTAGAAGCTGTTCTTGATTAGGGCATGTGAAATAGGAAGTGAAATTCTCCACTAGGCCTGTTTTTTTTAAGGAAGCAGCAGTTGTCTAATCTTACAGGATACACACCTTGCAAGATGGAGTTCCAAATGCTAATATATTTTTATATTAAAAACTTTTTGAAGAATGTCACAAGGCTCAGGACTCTGTCCAATTTGTTCTCAGCCTCCCCCGAGGCAGCAGGATGATTCCTGTTCTCTGGCCATGTGGATCACATCTGCCTGGTCACCATTCCTGCGTTTGGTTGTGTAACATCTGAGCAAAAACCGCCACTGAGGATAAGGAAGTATCTGTTTATTCAGGAATTACGTAATCTTGGAAAATATGGGTCACATGGCCCTGCTTTTCTGTCTCCTCTTCCCGGTGCTGTCCCGCGTCTCCTGACTGCTCAGGATCCTCAGTTGTGCTCAGCTGACAGGGAGTGCTGAGAGTTTTTAGCAGGAGCTTCCCAGGTGATTCCTGCCTGAGCACCGCCCACCCTCCTGCTCCTCCTTCCCAACACGGCTCTTACACCCCTGGCCTTTGAGCCATTCTGCCTTATCTCTGCTTGAACTTCCTCCCTTCCTGCCAGGAAGGGAAGGCCCTCAGGTTTCTCCTCCCTGGGTGCTGAATCCCAGGGATTTTGTGGCCTGGATTTGTGTTCCTGTGTCTTGCCCTTGATGACGTGAGGAACAGCGGTGAAGCTCTGATGGTGTGGCCTGCTGGTCTGCAGACCTGGGGTGACTGATTGCTTCAGAAGGCTCTGACATGCACAGGGAGTGCCAAAGTGCTTCTGTAGATGCCTCCTGGGATTTGCCTTTGATGGAAACTTGTCAGTTCTAGCTCTGAATTCATGCTGGCACTGGCTATAAGGAATTTTGGTGTCTGCCATGCCTTTCCTCTGATGTTATCAGGCTTAGAGTCTGAGGTGTTCTGCTCTGCAGGATTGTTTTCGGCTGCCTTTCACTCCGTTGGGCCTGTGGGTAGTGACATGGTGTGTGCTTCACTTAATGAAGTCCAGTGCATTGTCCTGTAAAGAACAATCTGTCCTGGCTTATTTTTTTTTTCTTGTTCAAAGATTACAGATTTCCTGAGGCGTCTGCAGAAGCTGGGAGATTAGGAATGACTGTCCCCTTCTAGGGAAGCCTCTAACAGAGGGTGACCAGACAGGTTTGCTATGAAAATAAACTCCATCAAAGGGACATTATTGTAGCCGTGGTGAGAGGAAGAGCTCTGGCCCCTCCTCAAGTAATGGGGATTGTGCTGAGTGACTGTGACCAGCTTTGCTTTAGTTGTACAGCTGAGGGATGCTTTGATTCAGAGCAGAGAACAGGACCTTATGGATTGAACATAGGCTGATACTTCATCATCTTGTTTTAATCTTCATTTTAATTAAGCACTAATTAATATATCTAACTGCATCAAGCTGTCAAATGATGTGCTGCAGCTCCAGGAAGTTTGTGTCAGCCAGCATCCCAACTGAAATCCATAGTCTGGAACTGGAGCACTGTTTGGGGTTTTTGCCATGTCAGTGAGTGCTGTGTGATGGCTCCATGTGGAGGGGCAGCCTGAGCCTTGGGGACACAGCAGCCCGGTAAAGAGAGGGACAAATGTGTATTGGTACAAGAAACACAAGGGTTTGGGAAGAATAAAATAAGCAAATGATGACAGCCAGGAGGCCGGAAGGATGGGTGTTTGGAGGAACACGTTCTGCAGGGTGTGATTGTTGGCCCCAACCCTGTGATCTGGCTGTGCTGCAGAGAACCTGAGCTCAACTCTGGCTTAAGATGTCACCCCCAAACCTCCCTGTGTGGGTGATGTGGTTTTGCTTCATTCTCCTCCCACATCCTGCCCGTGGGGTTTGTCAGGATCGCCTTAATAAGAGTCACTCTCAGCCTGGGCAAATCCCATCAGTTGTGGGCATGGCTCATGGACAGTGGAGTGGTTTCAATGTGCCAAAACTTTGTCATTACCTTCTGCGTCCACAGCTGTGCTGTAATGGTTCCACCTGGGGTCCTCAGTGGAGGTGATGGCAGAGGATCAGATCTCCTGTGTGGATTTCTCCCCTCACAAAACATGAAAGCCCTGCATGTCATTTTAAAAGCCCATTCTTTGCCTGTGTTGTGCATTTCAGCTGGGAGAGCTGGGCTCTGGGTGCTCTCACCTTGGCTGCCTGTCCCTGCCGATGTCCCTGCTGACTGCTTCCATCCTGGCATGTCACAGGCTGCCCAGGCGTTGTCCCCTTTTGAATCTGAACACAGGATGTTGTCTGCAGCCCTGCTCAGCTCTTTTTTTGCCCATTATTCTCCGTTCCCTGCACTGCACCCTCTGGCATCTCAAGCTGGACATCCTGCAAAGTGCCTGCCATCCTTCAGAAGCTCTGAAACCCGTGGGTGTGAATAGCTCAGCCTGCTTACAGGTAGACAGGGAGGATGTGCCCTGTGTCACACTGTGTGTTCCTCCCTGGCTCTGCTGATCCAGTTTGAATCCATTTTCAAGCTTTCATGGTCAGGGACAAGCCCCAGGAAATCCAAACTTGTACAGCCTGACCCACAGTGTGTATTGGAGCTCCTGAACTGTGCCCTTCTCTTTCCCTTTATCCAAACCCCTTCTGGTGTGTTCAGCTTTTGGGAAGCCCTAAACTTCTGGGAAAAGCTTTAGGATGAGACTCTTAACATGGTGAGGCAGTACCAGGGCAAGCCACAGTTCTGCTGTGAGCTCACAAACATTCCTTGAATTCTTAATATAGCTCTAAGAGTTCCTTCTTCAGGAATTGTGCAAGGGAAATACAGAGGTGTGCAATTAAGTGTGCTGGGCACAGCACAATCCCTCCCTGTGTCTCAGTGCCAGCCTGGGGTTGCTGAAGCTGCTTGGGAGAGTTCCAAGGGGAATTTTCACCCTGGGAAACAGCAGTGTGTATCTGTAACACGTGGTCTGCTGCATCACTGAAGAATGTAGTGTTTGTTCCCTGTGTCTTTAAGGTGTGTCTTTATAGCTTGGTCCAGGGGGCCTGGCTGCCATTGCTGGGTGCTCCTACAGCATGGACAGGTAGAATTGGTCTGTCCCACAGCTGTGACTTTAAGCAGCTCTGGAGCTGTGCCTGGGATCCTGGAAGAATCACAAGTCCACCCATTTGGAAAGGAAGCAGTTAAAGTAGAAAAGTTTGCCAGGAAATTGAATAAACTAAAAGCAGTGCTTAGGTCTCCTGATGACGAGCTCAGTGGAGCCCACAGCTAGAGCCAGTGAACAGAGCTGCAGTGTCTGCAGGCTCCTGCTTCCCTCCCACTCCATTTACAGCACTGCTAAACAAAAAAGGGATTGGGCTTGGGACCACAAGCTGGGAGCCAGTGGAGCTCGGTCTGCCAGCGGCACTGCTGTAAGTAGAGCACCGAGAACTCCTGGGTGCCTTTTCCATTCCTTCTGTGTTTTTTCTGTAGCATTCCTTTGTGTCACGCAGCACTGAGCCATATGTGATATGTAAGCAAGAGATTTTTGCTTTTCCAGCTTGCTATTCTTAATCATTTTCCCTTCCCTTTCTCTCGGGAACTTTGATTTTAATTCTTAGTAAATATTAGCAAGTCTTTCTCACTTCTTCAGAAGAGAGGGACCTCCTGACCCTGTTCCTGCTACCAGAAGGGTTGGTGGAGCGATGCTGGGTACGAATCACTCCAGCTGTGCTGAGAGGAGTCGGGAGGGTTCTGAGCAGGAGCCAGTCCTGTGCTGGCCACTGCAGCAGCACCCTCTCTGTGGGACAAATAACTGCTCTAAAGGAGACTGGAGAGGTGATTTTTAAGGCTCTGGTCCTTTTGGGCAGAGCCAGTGGAATTAGTTTTATTTTTTGGGTTTTCTGAACTGACTTGGGAAAGATGAGGCACTGTTCAGAAGGGAAGAGTTGGTGCTGTAATGGGCATTGATTTAGGGCTCCAGTGTTAATTCTGTTAAGACTTCTGATTTGGAAAGGGGCATAATTCCCTTTGAGTGTGACTTTAAGGAAGATCTGTTTGACACTGAGCTGACTGTAAAGTACTTTCTGGGAGTTTGGTAGATCCTTCCCATGATGTGTCCTGTTTCTGCATGTCCTGTGTTTCTGCCTTGAAAGGTGTATTTTCCTTGGGTGTTTGCCACAGGAAAAACTGTGATTTGCTGTGAAGTTGTAGGACTCTGGATGAACACAGCAGAAGCAATAGATTGGGAAGCTGTGGAGGGGGTTATGTGTAATGGGAGTGATCTTAGGCTGAGAGCTGCTTGAAAAGACCGCTCTGGCTTTGGCATCTCATCAGGACCAGCTCTTTACCTGCACTTCTGTGTGCCTGGCCATCTCCTCCCTGTCCTTCCCTTCTCTGTGCCCTGGAGTTGCAAACGGGGCCTCCTGGTATGTGTGAGGTGAGGCAGCACTGGTTTTGTGTTGGTGGAGGGTGAAGGTGAGTCCTGGTGCTGACACTTCGCTGCTGCCAGATCCTGCTCCTGGCTGCACCTCTCCTGAAGCAGCCTGGTTTGCAGAGCTGCCATGGTGGCATTGCAGGGCTGGGACAGAAACCTCTGCATGAGCAGGACCTGCCTGAGATCCTGCTTAAAGGAAGAGAAGTGCTGTGTGTAGCTCTGAGTCTTGCAGTTTTCCTTAAAAGTCTGAGGGATTGTGAAATGGGGGCTGTGGCTTCTCTCACCTGGGGTAACAGCACTGAGAGGGAAAGAAAGAAGCCCTGGAGGAGAATTTCCTCATTTCCTCTCTCCTGTTCCACCCTATTTGTTAGGCAGTAGGTTACTGCAGAGCACAAAAAATGACTCTGTGTGTGTGTGTGTGTGTGTGTCCGATGTGACAGGGACACCCTGGGGTCTGTCCCCTTCAGGTGTTCAAAGTACCCGAGCCTGATGCAGGCACGGGCTGTGACAGATCCCTCTCCAGGGCTTCATGCTCAGGAATCCACTCCAGTGCCTCTCCCTCAGTGCAAACATCTGGAGCAGGCAGCAGCCAGAAATCAAGTCCCCCATTCAGACAGAAATACCTGCTGAAGGCTGGCTTTGTACAAGGCTAAGCCTATTTAAAGAATTTACAATAATAGAAACTTGGGGAGGAGGGGGGGATTTTTTTCCTTTTGGTATGGAGTCAGCCTTGTTAAACTACCACCTTCTGCTAAACCACCACCTGTTAAACCACCACCCAGAGCTCCACATCCGTCAGCTTGTTTCTTAGGAGCTGCACAAACCAGCCAGGGATTTGCAGCTTGGAATATTACACACCTGTTGCTGCTGCTGCCCTATATATTGTTTTTTAACTCAAGGCATAGGTAGAGGTCTCCTAAGTTGTAAATCAGAGTCTGACTGTCCACTGGAACTGATTTATTTTTAAACAGAAATTTATCCACCGTTTGTTACCTTTAGTGACACAAAACACAGCTGAAGTGGCTCAGATGAGGTTATTTCCTCTTAAGCTACTTAATACCCCATCCTTTCAGGTTCTCTTAAAATGTCCTTCATTGTTGGGTAACTGCAGCAAGGGGTTGGATTTGGTGTTGGAGCACTGGGGTAGCAGGGTGGGAAGGAGCTACACAGGTGAGGGTCAAACTTGCCCTTTGTAACCTGTACCAAGGCCTGCCCAGCCACAGGCAGCCACTCCTGAACACCTGACCATGTTCTTTGTTCCTGCAGAGTAAATATCCCGAGAACACATCCACTGTTTCTCCCTTTCTGCAGACAAATGATGATTAGTGGGAAGGAAAAGAATGAAAAGCTGGACACAGCCCAGCCACGAAGGCAGTTTTTTCATCTGGTAACCAGCCAGGGCTTCTGTGGAGCGTTTTGGAACCTGCTGAGCTTGGCAGGAATGTGAAATCCTAAAAGGAATAAATAATCACTGGACAGTAGTCACTGGTGAGGATGTTGTAGCCAAAGGAAAAGCAGTGGATCAGTCAACTGCGAGGAGAAGAGGGAGGAGACGGAGGGGCAGCTCTAAACTGCCCTCTGTGAGCAGGAACAGGATGCATGGAATGGCAGGAGCTGTGCCAGGAGTGCTTTGGAGATCAGGGAAAGGTTCTTCCCCAGAGGGTGCTGGGCACTGCCCAGGCTCCCCAGGGAATGGGCACGGCCCCGAGGCTGCCAGAGCTCCAGGAGCGTTTGGACAGCGCTGCCAGGGATGCCCAGGGTGGGATTGTTGGGGTGTCTGTGCAGGGCCAGGGGTTGGACTCCCAGATGATCCTGGTGGGTCCCTTCCAGCTCAGGGTATTCCATGGTTCTATGATTCCAGGAGATTTTGGCTGGGGGAGAAGGGAAGTTCTTGTGTAACGTCTTTCCTCTCACAGCACACTCACCTTTGATCTCATGGGTAAAGCACTTGGGCTATTCTTCTTCCTTCTCTGATGCAAAAGACAATTTGAAGTTTGTGTGTCTTGGCAGAGGATTCCTTTCCCAAGTGTTTGTATTTTGGGACTGCAGTTCTGGAGCCTGAACGTTTCAGCTCTGGAACAGGGTAATCTTCCAAGCTGTGCCATGTGGAAATCACGCTGGGCCTTCTGCAGGTATCCCTTGGTGAAGTTTTTCTGTGTCAGCTGAGCTGCTGCTTACATTGGTTTCTCTCTTTTTTATCTCCGCGTGAATATTTTTCTGGTCTCAAAATTTAAGCACAAATCAGGGGCAAAGTGAGCTAAAAAATATAAGCAGAAATATGGGCAGAGAATTCCATTGTGCTTTAGCCAGTGCCACTAGATGCCATGACAGGTTACCTTCCAGGACATTATTGTGAAGTTGTCTGATGCAATAAGGGATGGGCTACAAACTTCATCTGCACAGAGATGCAGAACACACCTGAGTTGTGGGCTCCTGGTGTCGCTGACTGGTGCTTCCCTGCTTTATTTAATTTCAGTGTTTGTAGGGTATTACTGCTGTCTTTCTCTTCAGTTCCTCCCCAGCATTGCTGACTTAGTTTCCTTATCTTCCCCAGATCTCTAATTCTCTCATTTCTCTCTTTAATTTAGCCCCAAAGCCCTTGGATATCCCCTGTCATGGATGCTCCACGGGGCTGCACTGGCACTTGTGTTCTGGGCCTGCTTAGTGACCCCTGCTGAAGGTCACTGTCACACTGAACCAGCTCCACCACCAGCTGCCTTTTGGGGTTTTATTTGCAACTTTCAGTTTAGAAAGCTCTTCTAGAGTCTCATTTCCTGTCTCCAATCTAAATATAGCCATGCCTGCCTGTTCAAACACCATGCTGCCTTTTGACTAAAAAAACTGAAAAAACCACACTTGTAAACTCTGCTGATGATTTATGTGGAAGGAAGTATGTCTCTCATTTCTTTTTAAACTTTAATTTGATGAAGTGTCTGAACTTTGCTTTTTATTTCTCTTGGTTTTACCTTAGTGCAGGACTGGAGTGGGAGGGTACAGAGTATTCCAGGTAGGGTCCAGCAGGACAGATGCTGTGCTTTCAGGACTGACTGGTATTCCCAGGTTATTTTCTCTCCTGTTGCTGTTTCTACCTGATGATTTTCATTTCCCACCAGCAATTGCCAGCCCAGGCAGTGCTGGGGCAGAGTGCAGCAGCCATGCCCACAGCTAACCATGGAGGGTATTTTTATTTATTTTTTTTTAGTGTGTCCAGACATCCCTGATTTGTGGTAACCAGATTAGGGATTGGGACTGGCAGCCTCTTGAGTGTTTCTCTCACTGTGGGTAATGTGATTAGAGGGAAGATGTGGCAATGTAAAGCTCATGGAAATTAAATTGGATTGCCTGTGGCTGTTGCTGACCTTTGCCTGGCAGTAGGTCTTGTACCAACTAACACAATTTCTGTGTTAAACATGTTCCCAATAAAATGCATAACTGTCAATTAAGAGAAATCCTGTAATCTGATCTTTTAGTATATGCAATTTAAAGTGACGCTTCTGATATTTTTGCCTCTTGCAAGACTGCACTTGGGAAGGGGCTCTGGTTTTTTCCTCATGTATATAAGAAATGCTCCTTTATGCTGAGCACTTGTCCCCAGGCACCATCTCAATTAAATTAGGCTGCAGAGCGACACACCTCCTTTAAACTGTCCTGCTGTGTGCTCTCTGTAGCCAGAGCAGGACCATGAGGATGCTCCAGGAGTTTTCTAGAGGCAGCAGTTCTCAGTGGCTTGGGTTGTTTTCTCTTGCAGTAGCAGTAGAGCAACCACAGTCTGTTTAGAAAAGGGCTTCATTTTTTGTTTGTTTTTCAGGGTCCCACTTTTCTATGTGCCTTTCTGAATCGCTCTGTCCTCAAGATGTCTCACCACATGAACAGCTCCGTGTTGCCCACCTCGCATCCTCCTGAGCATCACCACTCCTCCACCACAGCCTCGGGACACGGGCATGGACCTGACATGATGATGATGGTAAGTGGAGAAGTCGGGATTAACCAGAGAGTTTTTCTTTGTCTGTGGTTCAGAGTAACTTATCATCTTAAAGACTGTGCTCTTGAGAACTGGAAATTAACCTGAGCTTTGGAAGGCAGGACTCCATCCAGATAAAACCGAGATCCCATTGTGGGTCTTCTGGAGTGAAGGAGCGGCATGAGGGGATACGGAGCAGGAAATGGATTTCAGAGCTGGAGATCCTTTGGCAAAATTGTCTTTTCTTACAAAAACCTTTCTAGCAGCCAGCCTGGTGTCTGCTCTGCAGCCAGCTAAGGGCAGAAATGCAAGAGTTTTCCTGCAGGAAAGGGATGGATGGAGTTCTCCAGGCTGGCAGTGAGAGCCCCGGGCAGCACTGAGAGGATTGCCCAGCAGTGTGAGGGGCTCTGCTGAGCTCTTTCTGTGCCCTTCCCTCCTGAACTCTCAGAGCACACTCGGTCTGGGGAGCAAAGCACTGCCAGGGCTCTTTGCCACGTTGGCATTAAGGCTGGATTGGTCCTGATCCCTGCTGCTCCAGCTGACTTTGATTCCAACAGGTTCAGACTTGTGCATTCTGGCATCACTGGGGCTTTGCAGAGATCCTGGCCAGAGTTTCCATGGAGATGGCTGTAGGATCAGTGTTTGTGTGTAGCCAGTTCTAGGAACTTTTTCAGCTTTTTCTCCTTTTCCTCAATAATTCTGGAGTGAGTTTCAGATTATTAAAACATGTCTGTTTCTGGTTAAATTTCAAAAGGAGGGGGGAGAGGGCACATTTCCATTTCAAATGAGAATGTTCTCAGGAGTGGATTTTGCAAACCTTCAGTTGGAGTTTGTTTGCCAGCTCTGTGCCTGAGGAGAGAACGAAGAATCTCTGCTTCTACTTCTATTGCAACCAGTGTCACAGCAGGAGAGGAGAGCACTAGAACAGCCTCGGTGGGCATGGCCCACGTGGAGCTCTCAGTGCAGAACTGCCACTGCTCTCCTTGTGAAGCTCTTCTCATCATCTCAGCTCAGTATTGGCATCCGTGGGCCATTACTTTCCATGTAAATGTCATGTCTTTACAAATGTCAAGTGTTCCCTGGATAGTTACAGGACCCTGCCTTGCCCTGCAGCTGAAAACTGTGAGTAATTGCACAAGATTTTGAATTCATATTGCAAATAAATCTGTCAAGGCAGTACATAGGTACAACATCTTAGATAACAGACTGAACACATTTAATGCGTGTTTTCCCATTCCTCACTGGCACCAACTAACAGACTCAGGTTCAGCTGCAGTTGTTTGGTTTATGTGGGTTTTGTTTTAAATGTAAAGATGTTAAATTCATTGAAGAGATGAAAGTACTCTCTAAAAGGTGTTTTACAGTAATTTCTGCTCTGGGGAAAATGAGTGTCTGCTGATTCTTATGGATGCTGACATGAATCATAATTCTGAGCTTCAGCAAATAACCTTAATTAAGCAATGAGGCAAGTTCAAAGAGGAGTTCCTCTTGCTTGGTCAGTACTTCCCATGTGAAAACACTGTGTGCAGCTGTGCCCAAGCCATGCCAAGCTGTATTTACCTAGATGGGAAGTTGGTATCACCTCCAGCTGGCCTGGACATTGATGTCTCCTCTTCCCACAGTGTTCACTGTGCAGGCTCAGGAGCCCTTTTTTCCACCCAGGGAAGCTGGGGTCCTGCTTTACCTCCTTGTGGTAGCTGTGTTCAGGCCTCTGTTTCCCGTAGGATATTGGGAATCCCGTAGGGACACAACCCTGCTGGCACAGTCAGGAGGGGAGCAGAGGGCTCACCTGTACAACCCTTACCTGCATCATACAAACGGGGTCAGAGTGGGGAAGGGAAAGTGCCCTGTCCCCAGTTCCTGAGGGAATGGGGAGGCAAGGAGGAGCTCCCTGGAGACACCCCCAATCCCTGACTGCTGCTGATGCTGAGGGGAAAAGGAGCTCCAAAAGCAAGGAGAAGAGACTTACCTGGAGTTCTGTGAAGGACAGGGCATCCTGCCCAGGGCTGCCTGAAGGAGCTGGGAACTGGAACCGGAGCCTGGAGCATCTCATCCCTGTCTCACCTGTGTGTGTTACACCAGATTGCTGGAGAGTTTCTTGGTGTGTAGGTGGTGACCAAATAAACTTGTCTGGGTTCTTTGTTCTGATGCAAACCCCGTTGCTACACCTTGCTGTGAGCTCCATCTCAGGATGAGCTCTTCAGGCTCATCTTGGTGTTCTTTGTGTTTTGGGCAGGCCATGACTTTCCACTTCAGCTGTGAGAATGTGCCATTGCTGTTCTCTGGACTTACAATCAATTCTCCTGGAGGTTAGTAACACTGTCTTGTGCAGTCCAAACAAAAGGTTTGCAGTTGGTGTTTGAGGATTCATGTTTCAGGAATGACCTTGTTACTTGTGCTAAAAATACCTGGACATGCTCTGTTGAATCTGGTTTAAATGGCATATGTGGGGTGGAAGAAAAAAGGAGATGTTCATAGAGTTCAAGGATTTGGTTTTATTAGCAAAAGTGATAGCTGGTTTTGCTTTATGGGTCAAATTCCATTGAGTGTCTGGATGAAATTCCTATTTCCCACCTACCTGTGCATGTACAAGAAGCCTGGCCATGGCCTGTGCAGCACAGTGGGGTTGTTCAATCACAAGTGACTCTGCTGACACATTTTCTTGTCCAGAGACAATAATGTTTCCTCTCTTGTCAGAAATGGCTGGTGCTTTTGTGGCCGTCTTCTTCCTGGCCATGTTTTATGAAGGCCTTAAGATTGCCCGTGAGTGTCTGCTCCGTAAATCCCAAGTCAGCATCCGCTATAACTCCATGCCAGTGCCAGGCCCCAATGGCACCATCCTGATGGAGACACACAAAACCGTGGGGTAAGGATTGCACTTCATTCTAAAGCAAAGCTCTGCAGGTGAAACTGGCACAGAAGAAACTTTGTGCAGCCAGTTTTGATCTCTGGAGAGTGTCCTGGCTCCAGACTGGGATGCTGCGTGGCACTGGAGGATGGGGGACACCTGGGCACCCTCGAGGATGGGGACAAAAGGAGGAAAGCAGCAAGAAGCCAGATGAGCTTGGGATTTTTGTAATGAACACGTTTGGGGGAGTACCCAGGAACAGAGTTTGGGTGTTACATCTGGTGACCCTGACAGAAACACTTCCTTTTGATGACAGGTAGTCAAGGCCTCTATGCAGAACAGGAACCATTCAGCTGTTGAATGGGGGGTAAAAGAAGCTTGGCAAAATGTTTCTCAGCTAGAAGTTGTGTCCTCCCAGCAAGCCCCATGCTTGCTTTGCTCTGTGGGCAAAACCAGCTCCAGGTGCCAGCTGCATGCAGGAACCCCTGCCCAGGCTGGTGTCACCTTCTCTGCCGTCCCACGCCCACCTTGCCTTCCTGGCAGCTTTCTCTTTGGGGTTGTGCATTTCCCACCTGTCCCGTGTTTGCTGACTTGTTTGGGTTTGTGTTCCCAGCCAGCAGATGCTGAGCTTGCCCCACCTGCTGCAGACTGTGCTGCACATCATCCAGGTGGTGGTCAGCTACTTCCTCATGCTGATCTTCATGACCTACAACGGGTACCTCTGCATCGCCGTGGCAGCGGGAGCGGGCACCGGATACTTCTTCTTCAGCTGGAAAAAGGCCGTGGTGGTGGATATCACAGAGCACTGCCACTGACTCTGGATGTGCCCGCAGGCCTCTCCACCCCACTGCTCCCTGCAAGTGCAGCCACCCGAGGACTGGAGCATTCCTAAGCTGCTGAGAGAATCATGATAAATAAAATCAACTGGAGTTCACCACAGGTTCCTGGAGGGGTGCAGGGATGTGAAGAGCTGGGACACGCTGCTCCCCTTGACTCTTGAGAGTCCATTCTTGGCCAGGATTTGCTTTATTTTTAGATTATGCTGTGATTGAAATTAGTTGGCTGACAGAACTGTAGAAATTATTATTTTAAAAAGAAAAGAAAACCATTTTATTTTTAAATTGTCAGTGCTTGTCAGTGAGGGTTTAATGAACAGTAGGAAAAGATCAAAGTTGCCAATAATCTGTGAATGGCTGTTTTGATTTTGATTTTTTTCAATGTGTACATAATGCCAGGGGAGGAGATTGCCCTGGCATTGTGGCTTTTGGGGCCAAGGACACCTTTTGCTGTAGGACTCAGCCTCTGAGGAAGATTTGGTGCTGCACATCAGACACGCTCAGGTGTGTCCTGGCAAGGGAGGACTTTGACCCAAGGATGTGACTTGTGTGCTTCAGGGTTGGATGAACCTGCCCTCCAAGCCCACCAGAGGATGCTGAGTGTTGTTAATCTGATGTATCCAGCAGCTTTACTCAGCCTCCAGGGAGAGCACTTGAGTTTGGTTGCTTTCCCTTCCCAATTATGGAGCAGATGCAGGATAATAGTTCTGTATTTACAGGGCAAAAAGATTCTAAATAAACCATTGAACCCACAGTTCCACAGGTACTTCATGTGGAACTGCACCTGGATGGAACTAGAGCTAAGCTTTGGTTACTAGAACTGGTTTTGTAAATGAGGCAAGAGCTAAATAATGATTTAATGACACAAAAGTTAAAATGGCTGAAGAGGCAATTCCTGGATGGAGGTGAAGAGGGAAAACAACCATGTTCCTGTAAAGGAGAGATTCGAGGAAGAGGAGAAGGAAAATACAGGACTACAGCAGCCTTCAGTGTCTTCTCAGGTGAAATTTGGAGCAGTGTGGGCTGATAAAAAAGTATTCGTGACCCAGATGACTCCTCTTTGTCTTAATAACCACAGTGTGCCCATGCTGGAGGTGCAGGTTCTCAGTGCCGTGGGGAACAGGTGCTGTGGTGCAGTGAAGAACTCGGTCAGTGCTGGGGGCTCTGCCCAGCACCCAGGCAGGACAGGCTGTGAGGGGGCAGAACCAGCCTGGTGCCAGGACAGGCTTGGGAGCAGCTCTGGTGTAGCACCTGGATGTTGAAAAAAGTTGTGAAGAGCGTGGTGCAAAGCTGGAGTCTTCCCTCTGCCCAGTTTGCCCAGTTTGCCCAGTTTGTGCCTGTAAGTGGCTGGAAGAGAAGACAGGGGAAATTTGAAAAAGGCACTGAGAACAGGCACCACTTTAAGACTGGGACTGGTATCTGGGACATGCCATGAGAACAGGGAATCCTGCTGGGATAAAGCCTCTGGGCAACCACAGGAAGGTTTCTTTCCTCTGGAGATGCTGCTGGTGACTGCTGGCAGCAGCTGTGTGAGGAAAGGTGATATTTGGAATGACATTTTTTAGCTCCTGAGCCTTAGAGGGTGAGGCCATCCCTGTGGACCTGGGCGCTCCACGGTGCTGGTGCTGCTGTCCCTGCACAGAGCCCACCTTACCACCCTCTCTAAGGAAATCCAGTACTGCTGCTACCAGGACTTGAATTGCACCTCCTGAAGTCAGCCCTCCTGGACTAATGCCAATTGTTTATTTGGACATCTTGTTTTCTCTGGACAGTGTAAATAGAGAATAAAAGGAGCTGAGTTAAAAGCATGCTTAGGTTCCTAAATAGCTACTTTCTGTAGCAAACTCACATCTGGGTGAAAGAGGCAAAGTTATTTTCATGGAAAAGTTCTAGCCACCTCCTGCTGAGAGACAGGAAAAGTGCTTCCTTCCCCAGTCTGATCTTTGAAGAGAGTTCTGTCTGGGACAGAACCTACTGGTGCCCTCTCTGCACCTGTCCCAAAGGTAAAACTCTCCTGTGCCCTCTCAGCAATCATGGGAGGGGAAACCTGACCCTCCCCATCTCTGGAGAGCTGGGAGGAATGTTAATGTTGAACAGAGAAAATGGACAATCCCTTCCCACTCCTGCTGGACCTGAGAGGAAATCTGAGTGTTTGTCAGAGAAAACTGGAGCTGTTAAAAGCTGGAGATTGGTGTTGTGGGAGGTTTGCACTGCAGGGCTTGACCCTGAAGGAGCTCAGGGTGACATTGCCACTGCTGCCGTTGGTTTTTCTGGAAGGGGCTGCAATTGTTGCCATTACAATCACAGGGTGGAGTGAGGAGTGGCTTTGTGTGGTGACACTGGTCCCCTCATATACCTCTCACTGTGTCTTTCTTTGAAACAGAAGCTGCTTGGCCTGATCTTGCTGTCACCTTTTAGCCACCTTTCTGTGTGTCCAAGTGACCAGACTTGAATTCTCTGAGGGATGACTTGGAGATCAGGCTGTGGCTCGTGCAGTGTCAGTCTGGTTCTTGTTAAGCTTTTCTGCCTCGTTCTCCGTGTACCACCTGTGCCCCTGGAATTGTTTCCCCCCCCGATGAGCTCCCAAGGCTCATCTCCTGCCCGTGCTCTCCCCAGAGAGGGCACAGAGCTTTCTCCAGCATACACTGGGAAGGGACACTGACCTAGCAGGGGTCACCCTGGGCAGGAGTGTCTCAGGTGCCCAGCAGGTGCCCCAGCTGCTGCCACAGCCTGCACGAGGGGTGCTTTGAGGGCTGCCCAGGGAAGGTGAGAAGGGAGGTGGCTGAGGAGAGCAGAGTGAGGCTGTGTCCCCTCTGCTCCTGAGCTCCCTGAGCTGGGGAAGGGGCATGTCCAGGCTGCTCCCTCCTGCCGTGGCTGTGCTTTCCTCAGTTCAATGTGACAATCCAGAGCAGCCACCAACCTCCCCGTGTCCCAGCCTCCCCCTTGCCACCAGATGCCACCACGGTGTGTTCTCAGCCCGGGTTGCTGTGTGCTATGGCAGAGCCTGAGCAAAGCCTGAGCTCCCTCTGGGTGGGATCAGCAGCTCTGGGGCAGCCCCAGCCCCGCCGCTGAATTTAAAGTTGTCTTGGTAACACGGGGAGGAGAGGGTTCAAAGGATTTCCGGACCTGGGTACATTAAATTCCTGTGTTGACACACATGTAGCATGCTTGGGCGTGCTGTCCTGCTTGGGGCTGACATCCTGTGCCTGTCTGCGTGCCCTGAGGTTTGCTCTGCACACGCTGTGCCTCCAGATTATCACTGAGGAGGGAGCACAGAGCATCCGGGCTGTGTCCCTCAGCGGGCTTTTGTTGCTTTTCTTTGAGTGCCTTTTGAGTTTGTCTGGAGCCAGTCCCACCCAATCCAGCAGGATTTCTAGTTTTGTTTACAGTGGACTGTCAGTTTTGGTTTTACTCTTGCTCTTTGTGGCGGTAACTTGTCTGATGTTACTGTGAATATCAAGAATCTCCTGTACATAATTAACCAATAAAATAGATTGCATTTTACTGTGGTGGGGGTGTGTTTTGGGAACAATCAGTGAATCCCTCAGAGGGAGCAGCAGGGCCCAGTGTCCCTGTTCAGGTGCTCTGGGATGGGAGTGAGGAGCAGCATCCTCTGGGCCTCCCCAGCTCCCAGGAATACGCCCTGAAGCTGCTGGAACGGGAATGTGGGAATTCACTGAGAAGTTTCTGTTTGTTCCAACCCCGTCACACTTTGCAGGTGTGGGGAGGGGTGGAAAGAGGAATTGGTGCCTCCCAGCTCTGCCTGCCCTGGAGAGGGAAGAGTCGGGGAGAGGAGTTTTAGGGAGCTGTTAACAACCTCCTGAGATGTTGCCCTCAGAGCTGGGGCCTGCTGGGAATGCCAGAACAGCAGAGCAATCCCTGATCATTTTATGTGGTGTTAGACACGAAAAGCAGCTCTTTCTAGGCCAGGTTGGGGCTCTTTCCAGTTGGAGAAATGTGAAATTCTGTACATTTCCCCAGCCTGACCTGAAATTTGATGCATCTACAACACAGGAAGCCTGATTTTGACTAACTCCAGTTGGGAGCATCGCTCAGGACACTGAAAAACCAGAACTGGTCTTTGTGCAGAAGATGGTAGGAAACAACCCTGGCCAGAGGCAGAGAGAGCCTCCAGCTCCTGAATTCCCTGCAGGTATCCTGATGCAGGCCCATGGCTGTGGCAGCCTGCCCTGCTCCCTCTCCAGGCTGCAGGGAGCAGAGTTTCCTGAGCACCAAGAAGCTGCTCAGATTTTTAAGCTGCTTCTTTCAGCTCACCCCACTGTGTGCCAGACTCTTCCTGGGTGGGCTCTGCCCCAGATCTCACCTTCCTCTCACCTAAATCACATCTCACTTCACCCTGCCCAGGCAGCTGATGAGGGTAGATCCAGGGACCTGCTGAAGAAATCAATCTGCCCTTGGCCTTTTCACCTGCCACCATCCATTAGCAACTACTTGGTGACCTCTGATCCGAGCAGCAAACAGCCCTGAAGCTCCGTTCCAAGGGTGACAAACCAGGGCAGCTGGGGTGACAGTGAGCAGGGCTGGATGGAGGTGGAACAGGGAAGTATGAAGGAAAAATGGCTCAGAAAATACAGGCTATCGTTCCACATCCATGTGCCCAGTACATCAGCCAGGTCTGCAGCCATTCCCTGCTCAGGGCCCAAACCACATCCCAGTGACATGGACTGGGAAGCAGCTCTGGGACGTATTTGGGACTGGGTGATTTAACAGACATGGGGGATTCTTTCCTGGCTGTCTCGGGAAAGGACAGAACAGTGCCTGGCACCTTTATTCCAAAACACTCAACACACACTTTCAGGACCTTCTCAGTGGGGTCACCAGCAGGTAGGGCTGGAGGTTCAGGTGGCCACACTCCACTGTCTGGTTTAAGATCACCAAATGACAATCCCAGAGGATCCTCCCGCAGTGTTTTACCCCCCTGCTCACAGGAGCAGGGAACGGGTGGTCCAGGTATTCCCATCCCCACCTGGTCACTGCAGCCGTTTACAGCAGCTCGTGATGTTATAGAGGGCTCTGACAAGGTTGGGGAGCCAGTCCAATTGGGACATAAATTTAGTTTATTTAGCAAGGGACAGCAAGCAAAACAGCGCTGGGCGGCCGGGGAGTCTCCGCTCCACCAACGGCGCGCGACCCTCACCCCAAAGTCTCAGTTCTCACAGTCTTCTACTTCCGGGACGCGTGTCCTCAGGGGAGTACTCTGCGTCTGCGCGGCCCGTTGCTAGGGGGTCGTGTTCTGCTTCCTGGTGGTCGCAGGGATGAAGGCTCCGAGTCTTCCTCCGGTGACCGGCCCGTGCCCCCTTTCCCTTTACATAGGGCCCCTTTTGTTCTAAATTATGCAGCCTAATATGGGCATATAAGTATACAAGATATTTACTTTATAGGATGTTTGGGGTTAATTTCACAATTCGCAGTTTCTTGGCAGTTAACTCCTTCTGCAAGCTTAAGCAAGATTTCATTAACAAACAGCAATGTTCCATCACAATCTCCCCTTTTTCTCATTTTCTTCATCAAATCTTTGCAATTACTTTGTTAAAAATACAGGGACCAAACGCTAATCCTATAATCAACAAGATCAATGGGCCAGCGATTGTTGATAACAGGGTGGTGAGCCATGGGGAATAACTGAACCAGGATTCATACCAACTTTGCTGCATTTCACACTCTCTTTTCTGCTTTTCTAGCCCTTCTCTGAGTTTTGTCATGATGTCTCGGACTACTCTTGTATGATCAGCATACACACAACACTCTTCTCTTAGTGCAGCGCATAGTCCTCTTTATTGCATATACATCAAATCTAATCCCTTCCGATTTTGTAATACAACTTCAGATAATGATCTTAATGAGGTTTCTAAGGTGCTGATAGATTTCTCAATCTTTGCTAGATCTTCGCCTACTGCTATCCTAAGTGAGTTGAATTTCTGATTCTGTTGTACCAGGGAAGTAACTCCTGTGCTTACCCCTGCTGCGTCTATAGCCATTAGGGTTGCAACAGTTAAAGCTGTAAAGGGTTCCCTCTTCTGTAGGTGATGCTCCTGAGTGGTTTGGTAGTCATACACAAAAGCCTCTGGGTGGTATACTATCCTCGGGACAATTATTACTTGCATGCAATAGTGTTTGCTTTCATTAAATAGATTTAGCGACAAGCAAGGGGTGACCCCGATGGTAGAGCAAATCCATTTGGTATTTCTGGCGGGTATTAGCCAATCTGCTGGGGATTTTCCTTTCAAGGTAGCTAGGACTCCACATAGATGCTCCTTCTCTTTTGGGATCTTACCTAGGCACCTCCCTTTCCCTGAAACTTGGGATAAAGTTATACCTTGCTTTGGGGCCGCTTCCTTTTTCCATAGGCATTGGGCAGGATTTGAACCATTGATTCTCTTAGGTTTCGATGTCACTCCCACGGCTTCATAAAATGGGGGCTTAATATCATAGCACAACTAACAATGTTCAGTCAAGTTCGGGTTAGTGGCACTAAGCACTTGATAACTTGCTTGGACTAGTTTCTAAAGTGAATTATCTTCAGGCTTATCTTGGGCTTCTTTTTCTGGAATAGCAGTTGCGTTAATCGGCTCGGTTAAATTGCCCTCAGTTACATTATTCTCTAACTCATCTGTCTCTACCTCCTCACCTAACACAAGGTTGGGGCCTACTTCTACGGGGTCGTTGGGTAAAACTTCTTTCTTAATTAAAAATAAACCTCCTCTATCAGTTCCCGGCTCCCAGTATCGCATTCCCCAGGTTTTCCCCACAATCCAACTTGGGTCTGAAGGATTGGAAATGTTTATGTATATGTAACTACAATTCCCATACGGTAACAAGGTTCCACCACTGGAATCCCGCTTTGGAGGCGTGCACCCAAAAGGTCCCCACCCTACTTTCAAAAATTTATCTTTCCCCGCTCCCGGTTCCCAATCTGATGCGACCGTTTCACAACCCCAGTAAGCGCAGTAATATGAGATAGGATAATTACAATATCCCCTTCCAGGGTTGGAGCTAGGGCAAAAGTAAAACCCTTTCAAATCAAGACAAGGATGTATGGGGACCAACTGACAAAGGGTCGGAGTGAAACTCGGGGCTCCTGCTTCAGTTACAGTCTGGATAACTTTTTGGTCTTCCAACCTGTAGAGAGTCCATCTGAAAGGTTGGTGAGGAAGCCCCACATCAGTCCCACTTACTGGGATCACAATCCATCTTAATATCCAATATATAACATAGAAGGCTGGTGGTGTTCGACTTAGATTTAATCTATGCCATTTCCCCCGCTTTTGTTCCGGTGCTTCCCTCAGCCTTTGGCTTCTTGAGGTCCTTTCTCTGCGCCACGAGCCCCTGGGAATAGATTCCGACCTTTCATAACCCCATTTCCGTACATCTCTGCCTCTTCTGCCTACTCCATTGCCTGGAGCAGCGAAGTTTTCCATCTTCTCGGCAGCAGCCGTATTCTTCAGGAGTTCTTACTCTGGGTCGGTTTTTATAAGCTTCCCAGCTATGGGCTTTAACCAAGGGCACTCTGCAAGATATCTGAGGCACTTGTTGCCTGCAAAGTATTTTTAGGATCTCAGGGTTTGATTCTCGAGGCTCGTTTGAATGAAAGCACCCTTTTTCAGGATGAATTCCTTCGGCAAATATGGTCCACCCCTGCTCGGACCCTTTAATTATTCTTCCCGTTAACACTCTCACCCTTAGGGCCTGTTCAGTCAATTTTCTTTCCCGATTATAGCACTGATCACAGATGTCCCCAGGGGGATAGCCGTAATCACAATGACACTACCAGCTTTCCTTACATAGAGCACACTTAAAACATACAAACGGATAACAAATACAGCCTGGGGTATTACAAAATACTGTTTTACTCATCTAGTCCTTCTCTTCTGCAGTCTGAGCTTTAATTCGTCAGACTCCGTGATTTCCCACTGTTCATCGGGGAGAGGGCCTTTTACCCTTGTAGCGTGAGTCCACCCACGTTCAGCAGTCCGGATCGCAGTCTCTGTAGTGAGTAAAACAAGAAATGGTCTTTCCCAGCGAGGGGTTAAAGATGACTCTTTCCAGGTTTTTATGAGAACTTTATCTCCAGGTTTTATAGAATGAATGGAGATATCCAAGGGAGGTCTCTGGACTATCATTCTTCGCTTCCGCAGCTCTTCCCTTCTCTGCATTAGTTGCGCTACATATGGCTGCAATTGCTTTTCCTCCATTTTTGGATGTTCTGCAGGGAATTCTAAGTCATATGGCATCCTGTACAACATTCAAATGGTGATATCCCTACATCTGTTCTAGGTTGGGTTCTCACGTTCAGTAATGCTAAGGGCAAACACTTTACCCAGGATGATTTTGTCTCTAACATAATTTTTGTCAATTGTTTCTTAATTTCCCCATTCATCCGTTCTACCCTTCCAGAACTTTGGGGGTGCCATGGGGTGTGGTACTCCCATTTAGTTCCCGTAGGGGCCAATGCTTCTTTTACTATTTTGGACACAAAATGTGGGCCCCTATCGGAGTCTATGACTTCTATGTTTCCATACCTTGGGTCAATATTTTCTAATACTATCTTTACAACATTATGTGCCGTAGCACATGCTGTAGGAAAGACCTCAACATAGTGCGTTAAATGATCAACAATCACCAGTAAATATTTATACCGACCTACTTTTGGTAGCTCTGTGAAATCTACTTGAATTCTCGTGAAGGGCCGATGGGCCATTTCTCGCCCCCCCAGGAATCCTTTTGCGAATATGTTGTTTATTTACTCGTTGACAGGTTAAGCAATCCCCGACAACCCTTTTGGCTATGTTATGAATTCCTATACACATGTATTTAGTTGCAAATCGATCAACTAACGCTTGTGCTCCCCAATGAGTCTTTTGGTGGAATTCCCTTATCACTCTCCAAGCTAGAATCTTAGGGAGGACCTGTCGTCCATCCGGTAGCTTCCAATTACTCTGCTCTTCAGTAACCCCCATTTGTATCAATTTTTCCTTTTCTTGGTTCGTAAACGTTGGTGTCGATCGCTCATCAGGTTGTTTATCATGTGGGCTCCCTTCGGTATTTGCTAGGGATACCGGTAATAGGGCGGCTCTTTTTGCCTCCTCATCAGCTAGATTATTACCCCTAATCTTAGAGGTTAGTCTTTTTTAATGTCCCTTTACGTGTACTACTGCTATTTTCCTTGGTCCTCTTAAAGCTTGAAGGGTTTGTGTGATCAAGGTTTCATGCATAAGTCCCTTTCCTTGAGAATTAATGAGACCTCTTTCCTCCCAAATTTTCCCGAAAGTGTGCACCACCCCAAAGGCATACTTAGAATCTGTATATATCGTTCCTGTTTTACCTTTCAGCAACTTAAGGGCTTGTAATACTGCATATAACTCACATGCTTGAGCTGACCAGCCAGGGCTCAATGGTCTTGATTCAAATACTTCGAACCTTTTCCCATCAACGATAGCATATCCCGACTGACGTTTCCCTTCAACCACTCGAGAGGACCCATCTACAAACAGTTTGTCTCCCTCGTCTAATTCCTCTTCTTCTAAATTGGGTTGAATCTTCGCTTGTTCTTCTATACTAAGGAGGCAGTCATGGCTAAGTTTTCCACTGGGCTCCCCATACAAAAACTGAGCTGGGTTCTGTAGGTTAGTGGTTTCAATCTCTAACTTCGGCGAGTGGATTAAAATTCCTTCATACTTTAAGAGCCTAACATCTGTGATCCATTTTTCTGCTTTCTGTTGCAATATCCCCCGTATATTATGAGGGGACAACACTTTTAATTCTCCTCCAAAAGTGATCTTACTTGCCTCTTCTACCGGGAGAGCTACAGCCACTACCGCTTGCAGGCAGGTAGGCCATCCCCTACTTACAGGATCTAACAATTTTGAAATAAATCCCATGGGTTTCTTTTTCTCAGCCCATTCCTGGGTCAGTACCCCAAATGCAGTCCCTTCATCAGTGTTAACAAAGAAATAAAAAGGCCTTCGGACGTCGGGCAAACTTAAAACAGGAGCATTTATCAAATCAGCTTTCAAAGTTTCCAATCTCTCCTCATCCTCAAGGGTCCACTTAAGCAATCCTTCTTTAGTCAGTTTTTGATATAAAAATTTAACCTTTTTGCTAAAATTCTCTATCTGTTGTCTGCAATAGCCTAAGAGTCCTAAAAGCTGCCTAACTTGTCTCTTGCTATTGGGTGCTTGGAGGGATAAAATACCGTTCACCCGATCCGGATCCAATTTCTTGCTGCCTTTACTGAGCCAATGCCCGAGATACTTAACTTCCTCTTCTACGAACTGCAGTTTCGATTTTGACACTTTCAGTCCCTGTAAGCCCAGGAAATTTAGCAGTTCAATGCTTTCTTGCCTAACAGCTTCTTCACTCACTCCTGCCAGTAACTAATCATCCACATACTGCACTAGAGTAATCCCCTCACCCAACTCATAGCCTCTTAGAATTTGTTCTAGGGCTTGACCAAACAAATTAGGAGATTCTGTAAATTCTTGAGGCAATACAGTCCACCTCAGTTGTTGTTTCCTAAAGGTATCAGGGTCTTCCCATTCGAAGACGAAATAGTCTCTGCATTCTTCCTTGAGAGGGCAAGCCCAAAAAGCATCTTTCAAGTCTATTACACTATACCACTGATCTTCAGGGTTTAATTGGCTCAGCAAGGTGTAGGGGTTTGCTACTACAGGAAACATGGTCACCCTTCTTTTGTTTATTTCTCTCAGGTCATGGACTAGTCTATAACTCCCGCCTGGTTTCTTTACAGGTAAAATAGGGATATTAAATGGGGACATACAGGGTTGTAGTAACCCCTTACTAAGTAGTCTCTATATTTCAGGTTTAAGTCCTCGACTTCCCTCCTGAGGCAAAGGGTATTGTTTTATTCTGACCGATACTTCGGGGTTCCTAATGGTAACCATAAAGGGTTCAATGTTCAATCTTCCTACTGTGTCTGGAGTATACCATACTTCGGGGTTTATCTTATCCTCATCTGCCACCCGGAGCAGGCACAACTTTATCTCTTTATCCTCTATTTTCAAGTTAATTCCTAATTCTATCATGAGGTCTCTACCCAACAAATTATATTCCGCCTCTGGTACTAGCAGCAAAGACCCTATCCCAAATCGGGAGTGGGTTTCTAGTTGCACATTTTTAATTACGGGCACCCCAAAGGGTTCGCCTTTTGCTCTGACTACTTGTATTTTCTCTGAGGATGGCATGCATCCTCGGGGCACTCTTTGGACAGTAGATCTTTCTGCCCCTGAGTCCACAAGGAACTCAATTTCTTGCTGCTGGGGACCCACTTTTAATTTTATCAAGGGCTTAGTTCTCCTAGGGGTCCCCAGCAAATAGAGCCCCTGACACCCCTATTCCTCTTTAAACATCTGCTCGTCCTGTATCCTCTTTCTACAATCTTTCTTCATGTGTCCTTTCTTCTGACAATAAAAACATACGATCTGCCTGTCTCCTGGCTCCCGCACCTCATCTCTCACTCTCGGGGGTCCCCGTGGTCTTACACCTGAGCCTTTCTGTCCTGGTTCCCTCCTGGGAGAGAAGGCTCGTTGTGCTTCCCTTACTGCCGCTACCAAAATTCTAGCTTGTCTCTTCTGGGTTTCCTCCTCTCTCCAAACGAACACTTTCTGAGCCTCCCTCAGCAATTTGTCTAGCCCCTTATCTTGCTAATCCTCGATTTTTTTTTTCCCAGGCTTTCTTCTATAATATAATAATATCCGCCCACGATTTCGCCACAAACTGGGTTTTCAGTAAAGCCTGTCCTACAGGAGTGGCGGGGTCTAATCTAGAGTATAATTGTAAATTTTTCCTTAAGTCTCTCCAGCCACTCGGTGGGCCTCTCATCTTTTTTCTGATGTTCACTAAAAGCTTTGTTTATATTTTGTCCCCGAGGGACTGAGTCCCTTATTCCTTGGACAATGATTGTTCTTAAATCTGACATGTGGCCCCTATCCACATCATTTTGATTGTTCCAATTAGGTCTTTGCAGTGACCACTTAATATCGGCAGCTGGACCTTGCTGGTGCTGTTGGTCCCAAAGCCTCATTCTTGCCCTCCTAATCATTTCTCTTTCTTCAGCTGTAAATAGACTGGCCAAAATAGCCTGTAGTTCATCCCAGGTGTAGATGTTGGGCCCCAGGAATTGATCTAGCTGCTCCAAGACTCCTAAAGGATCTTCTAGCAAGTTTCCCATATCCTTCTTAAACTCCCTCACATCCCCGGAATTAAGGGGGATGGACACATATCCCATTCCAGGCTGAGGTCCCCCCATAGCGATCTCCCTGAGGGGGTATAAGTTCCCTCTTTCCAGTCATTCCCTAGTCTGGCTTCAAGTTACTCTCCGGTTTTCCTCGGGGGAACCAGGGGGTTCTGAATCCGAACCGTACCCTGGTGCTACCGGTGGAGGGGGTGCAATGGGTGAGGAGCTGGGGGTGGTGGGATATACGGGGGAGGGGAAACGGGGGTCTCTTCAACCTTATGATTTTTCTTTTTCTTTGTCCCTTGTTCTCTTAGGGCAAACAAAGACACCCTGGTCTCGGAAACAATCCATAAACTAGCATATTCACTTTCTTCTAAACCAAAAGGTTCTTTTGAGTTAACGTAGATATTCAAGGCTTGGCAAATCCAATCCTCGAATGACCCAAATACGGGTCAATACAAATGATCACCTTCCAATCTGCTTACCTCCCCAAACTTGCATGCAATAATGTACCATTTTTCTTCTGTCCTTCCCCTTCCCAGAGGGGAAGTTACCCAATTAGAAATCATGAATCCTAAGGGACTGTCTGGTGGGATATCCGGGATCCCTACCCTGGGCTCCAACCCACCCATGGAATCAGAGGGCTTGCTCTTCCTCTGTCCCATCTTCCGGAGTGCCTTCTCACGCACACTCACTCAGTTCCCCTTGTTCGTGGCCCAGTCCCTCGCGGGATACGGGAATTGCACTACTGAAGGGTCCGCACTCGCTTTGCCCCGTCGGGATGTCTCACTCAAGCACACTCCAGGATACCCAACCCCAACCGAACGGATCACCGGCCTGTACTTACTCACTCCTCAGTCTTCGTTCGGGTCTTCGTGCACAAAATTTACGGGGTTCGCCGGCTTTGTTTTGCTTGCGTGTCAATTTGGAAGTTCGTCGGTCCAGGTCTTGGTAGAGGAATGTCCCACACAAGGGCTGTTCGAAAATGGGGCGCCTCCCTGGTATGGGGATTCCACACCAAATCCGCCTGGATCCGAGTCACGGCACCAAAATTGTTATAGAGGCTCTGACAAGGTTGGGGAGCCAGTCCAATTGGGACATACATTTAGTTTATTTAGCAAGCGACAGCAAGCAAAACAGCGCTGGGCGGCCGGGGAGTCTCCGCTCCACCAACGGCGCGCGACCCTCACCCCAAAGTCTCAGTTCTCACAGTCTTCTACTTCCGCTATGCGTGTCCTCAGGGGAGTACTCTGCGTCTGCGCGGCCCGTTGCTAGGGGGTCGTGTTCTGCTTCCTGGTGGTCGCAGGGATGAAGGCTCCGAGTCTTCCTCCGGTGACCGGCCCGTGCCCCCTTTCCCTTTACATAGGGCCCCTTTTGTTCTAAGTTATGCAGCCTAATATGGGCATATAAGTATACAAGATATTTACTTTATAGGATGTTTGGGGTTAATTTCACAATTCGCAGTTTCTTGGCAGTTAACTCCTTCTGCAAGCTTAAGCAAGATTTGATTAACAAACAGCAATGTTCCATCACAGTGAGATTATTATTATTTTCTTAAAAAAATACGTGTTTATTTAAACCAAAACAATCGGCCAAGGGACGTTCACGGGCATGTTAACCACACTTAAAAAACAAAACTGTAACAGCTCAGAGGGGGCACGGCGAGGCCCGTCCGGCGCGGCCCCCCCGGCTGAGCGGGGCCGGGGCTCGCGGGGTCCCGGGGCAGCCCCCGTTAGAACTCGAAGGTGCCGAAGTGCGCGGTGCGGCCGCCGGCCTTGGGCTGCGGCTTGTACCCGATGCGGTCATTGATGAGCTGCTCGCGGCTCTTGTGCTCCGTGCCCAGCGCTCCGATCGCCGCCGCCTCCTCGCCGCCCGCCGCCGCCTCCGCCTCGTCCCGCTGCTTCCTGCGGCTCTGCGGGCGAACGGGCCGGTCAGGGCCGGGGGCGGGCCGAGTCCCCCGCGCCCGGCCCCGCGCGCACCTCCAGCTCCTTCCGGACGCTCTCGAACTCCTCGATGTCGTCGAGCTTCAGCTCCAGCCGCGTCGGCTTCCGACGGAGCATCGCGACCGGCGACAGCGCGCCCCGCGACAGGCCCGAGCGCTGCCGCCCTCAGCGGGCCCCGCCACACCTCCCGGCGTGCCCCGCGCACGGCTTCCCTCCCGCCACACCTCCCGGCGTGCCCCGCGCGTCCCGCCCCTACAGGGCAACGCATCTCCCGGCGTGCCCCGCGCGCCGCTTCCCTCCCGCCACACCTCCCGGCGTGCTCTGCGTGTTCCTCCCTTAAAGGACGATGCAGTTCCCGGCCTGCCCTGCGCCACCCGCCCTTAGCGAGGGCGCCACGCCTCCCGGCATGCCCCGCGCGACCCGGAAGTGGCCGTGAGGCGCCAGGCCCGGAGCGCGGCGGGTCCCGTCCTGTCCGCGCTCTGCGGTTCCTCCTTCCCGCTCCCCTCCCCGGCTTCTTATCGGCTCCCGGTCTTGTTCCCGCTCCCGCCATGGCCGCCGCGCGGGCACCGGCGGCGCGAGGCGGGGCCCGGCCCCCCGAGGTGAGTGTCCGGGGCGCCTCCGGGCCCGCGGGAGAGGCCGCGACGCCGCGCGGGGGTCGCGACTGCTGTTGCCGTGTGGGGTTTGCGATGCACCGGTGACAGCGGAGCCATTTAAAGGAGCCAGAACGCTCGCGTGTTTTCCCGCGTGTTTGCACAATCCTGTTTGTATTCCCGGGGAGTTCTGTGACGCTCCTCTGCGCGGGGAGGGAGCCGGGCACCCTTCGCTTTCCCCGGCCTTCCTGGGAGGCCGCCGGGAGCTGGAGGATGGCATCGCTTCTGGCTGTGCTGGCGCTCAGCAGGAGGAGGAAAAGCTTCACGTTCTAAAGCTTTTTCAAAAAGTATCTCTGCAGATAATAAATAATAGGAACACGACACAGCCTGATTTGAGCAATTTAATGTGGCATTTTATGTTTGCGCTTTGGCTTTCGGGCAAAAACCTCAATGTCCAGTGGCTGCCCCTCATCCCTGGCAGTGTCCAAGGCCAGGCTGGACGGGGCTTGGAGCACCCTGGGATAGTGGAAGGTGTCCCTGCCCCTGGCAGGGGGAGGAATGGGATGAGCTTTTATGTCCCTTCCAATCCAAACCAGTCTGGGGTCCTGAGGGGATCTTTGCACAGTGCACAGCCCGGTTTTGCTGGCACAGCTCGGCTCTGTGGCACAGCCAGGCTGTTTGCTGGCTCCTGTGTCCCCGAACACTCCAAACTGTGCCTCTCCCTGCAGCCCCCCAAGCCCAAGCCTGCAGAGGAGGGCGATGGACCCCCGGCCAAGCGGGCGCCCATCTTCTACGGGAGCCTGGAGGAGAAGGAGCGGGAGCGCCTGGCCAAGGGCGAGTCGGGGCTGCTGGGCAAGGAGGGCATGAAGGCTGCCCTGGAGGCTGGGAACATCAACATCAGCAGCGGTGAGGATGTGGAACCACCCTTTGTTATCCCTCCCCGGAGACCTGACACTTCACATGCGTTTGGTTGCTCTCTGGGCATCGCCTCAAACCAGGCAGGGATGGGCAGCTCCTTGCTTGGATCTTCCCATCTGGGAGGGATCCAGGGGCAGAGAGGCTCTGGAGCAGCTGCCCAGGGAGGGTGTGGAGCCTCCCTCTCTGGAGACATTCCAAACCCACCTGGACGCGTTCCTGTGTCACCTGTTCAAGGTGACCCTGCCTTGGCAGGGGGATGCACTGGGTGATCTCCAGAGGTCCCTTCCCGCCCCGGGTGTTGCGTGATCCGTGGTGGGTGCGCTGTGCTCAGGGCTGTGTCTGTGTCCAGGGGAGGTGTTTGACCTCGAGGACCACATGAGCGAGCGCCAGGCCGAGGTGCTGGCGGAGTTCGAGCGCCGCAAGCGCGCCCGGCAGATCAACGTCTCCACCGACGACTCCGAGGTCAAGGCCTGCCTGAGGGCCCTGGGCGAGCCCATCACGCTCTTCGGAGAGGGGCCTGCGGAGCGCAGGGAGAGGTGCTGTGTCTGCGGTCAGGGAGTGGCCACTGAGCAAATTCCTGAGCTTTTCCTGGGAGCTGGGGTGCGGCGAGCGCTGCCGGTCAGTGGTGCTGTGCCACAGGGCAGCTGGGAGAGCTGGGGGTGCTCACCTGGAGAGGAGAAGGCTCCAGAGAGACCTTAGAGCCCCTTCCAGTGCCTAAAGGGGCTCCAGGAGAGCTGGAGAGGGACTGGCGACAAGGGATGGAGGGACAGGACACAGGGAATGGCTTCCCACTGCCAGAGGGCAGGGAATGGATGGGATCTTGGGAAGGAATTGTTCCCTGGGAGGGTGGGGAGGCCCTGGCACAGGGTGCCCAGAGAAGCTGCGGCTGCCCCTGGATCCCTGGCAGTGTCCAAGGCCAGGCTGGACGGGGCTTGGAGCAGCCTGGGACAGTGGAAGGTGTCCCTGCCCATGGCAGGGGGTGGAACTGGATGAGCTTTAAGGTCCCTTCCAACCCAAACCAGTCTGGATTTCTGTTCTAAGAACCCCAAGGCAGAGGGAACGTCACGCTGATGTTTGTCAGGTGAGCTGAGAGTTCACTGACTAAATCCAGCTTCATGACTTTCTTTCCAGGTTAAGGAACATCCTCTCAGTGGTCGGCACAGATGCGTTAAAAAAGACCAGGAAAGATGATGATAGGTCAAAAAAGTCCAGAGAAGAGGTAGGTGTGTCTGCTGTCCTCTCAGTGCTGAGGGAGGGGTGGTATATCCGGGTCTGATACATCCAGGACTCCTGGCTTTGGCCAGCCTGTGGATTCTCATGTCGTCCCTTCAGGCTTTTCCCGGGTTGCCCATCCCAGCAAACCTGTGGCAATGTTTGTTCTCAGTGAGGAGCACTGAGTGTGGGTTTTTACTCCCAGAGTGAGCTCTGTGCTGCACTCAGTGTGCAAACCAGGAGAGCAGGTGTGTGGGCTCTTACTCACTGTGGCAAGTCCCTTACCTTTGTTCACACTTGGGAAGAAAAGAAATACATTCCTGCTGCTGCATCTGTTTCTGCCTTTGATTACTCTTTCTGCTTCTGTCTCTCTTCTGAGTCTATTTTTTCCTTATTATTTTTGAGTTGTGCTGTAAGAAATAATTCCTGCAGCTCTGGGCTTTCTCTTTACTGGGTGATGTGTAAACAAGGAGCAGGTTACATGTCAGTAGATGCAGATGAGTCAGAGTTCAGCTGGAACGTTGAGTGAAGTGGCAGCACGTCAGGATCGGATCTGTAGGGCAGAGAGTTTGGTTTATCTCTCTTAATCCCTTTTCCTGGGGCTTACAACTGTGCAGAAGGCCCTTAAAGAGAGGCCAGAGCACAGCAGGGTTTGGGGGCAGGTGCTGGGAAGAGGCAGCTGAGGGGAATGAATGCAGGAGCAGCAGCACCAGAGCTTTTCCATCAGTTTTATTCCTGTTTTTACAGTATCAGCAAACCTGGTACCACGAGGGCCCACGCAGTCTGAAAACAGCCAGGCTGTGGCTGGCCAACTACTCACTCCCCAGGTGAGAGAAAACAGCACAGAGGAGGAGGGAGATGCAGCCATGTGTCAAATCCAAGTGCTGATCCCACTGTGGGTAGCACAGGAAATCCAAGGAGTGGGGAGGCAAGTCCAGTGAGCCCAGAGCCTGAGCTGTCCAGGGCTGATCCAGCATTAGCCCAGTCTGGGGGAAGAGCAGGGAAAAGCCTGTTTCCAGCAGCAGGGAAGGGGGAATGTTGGGGGTTATCACTCCACCTTTGCTCTTCCCAGGGCAGCGAAGCGGCTGGAGGAGGCCCGGCTGCTCAAGGAGATTCCCGAGGCCACCAGGACATCCCAGAGGCAGGAGCTGCACAAATCCCTGCGGGTAGGTTTGGCAGCTGCTCCCCTGCTGTGTTCACAACGTTTGGCTGATCCTCCAAAGAGCCCAGCAGGAATTCAGCTGCCTGAGGTGCTGTCCAGATGCACATCAGTCTCTGCAATCTTGGGAAGTTCTGCTTTTCCTCTTTCCCTGTGTCTCTGGAGCATGTCCTGACTCCTTCAGAGTGATCAGGGAGTTGTATTTTGTCCCTGTGCATGGCAGAGGGATGCAGAGACATCCCTGCCTTGCCTTGCCACTCTCCTGTGAAGCTAAAGGAATGCATTCCTGGCTTTAGCAGGGATTTGGCTGGCTGGGAAGCCAGGGAATCCAAGGGAAATACCCACCTCCAGGTGCTGAACGTGGTTGGGATGACTCTGAGATGCCCTTTCCGAGCATGCTAAGCCAGATTCTCAGCTTAACCAAACAGAGAGGCTCAGGCACACCGTGTGCTTCCCCCCTAATCCTGTTTACTCCAGAGGCAGCAGCTGCCAGAGGATTTGCTTCTCCCATCTGTCTGGTTGGATGCTTTGGATGAGTTGTGGAAAGATGCCAAACTCCAGCCAGTTCTGTGTCAGAGCTGCAGAGCCCTGGGGCTGGGGAGGCATGTACCATGAGTGGCCCTGGAGTGGCTCTGAGGCAGCTCCTCCCTTTGAAAGTGACTTTCCAAGGGCCTCTGCCTCCTCCTGTGCACATTTGCCTCCCTCACCTCAGGCTTTGGCTGGGGATTGCTCTGGACTGGTTGTACTTTAGTCATTTATTGATGGTTTTCTTTGTGTTCTTTACAGTCCTTGAATAACTTCTGCAGTCAGATCGGGGACGATCGCCCGCTGTCCTACTGCCACTTCAGCCCCAACTCCAAACTCCTGGCCACGGCCTGCTGGTGAGACAGCCTTGGCAGCACCTGCTTTTGGGGCTGGGAGAGCACAGGAATGCTTTTGGAGGCTTGGGAATTGTGAGATGCTGCTGCTTCTTCCTACTCTGAGCTCTCATCACTTCATTTTAGAGCTGAGCAGAGATTGATCTGAGCTGGTTGCCCCAAGTGTGTTGGTATTTTAGCCACTGCAGAACCTCGGGGTGGCTTTGCAGCTGTGTTTGATCTGTTCCTTTGCCACTGACATCCATTCCTTATCTTCCACAGGAGTGGGCTGTGCAAGCTCTGGTCTGTGCCCGACTGCAACCTGGTTCACACCTTACGAGGTAGCGAGCGGCTCTCACTGAGGCTTTTGATTCTTTTGTTCCTCTCTGTGCTGAGCTCCCACATCTGAATTACTTTGTGACTCAAAATGTTGTGTTTGGGCAGAGTTCTCTCTTAATGAGAGCATCCCTTGGCTTGGGAGCATGGGCATGTGTCAGGTAATGAGAAGGGAGACCTGGCCTTTAGCTCAGACCTCAGCTCCAAGTTTGCCATTTCTATTTCTGAACAGTTTTGTTTGGTTTCCAAACCTGGTCTCGGTTATTTGAGTTACAAACAGCAGCAGTTTTGGGCAGGTCACCTGACAACAGTGAGGTTCTTTGAGCAGTGGTCACATCTTGGCCTAAATACAGATGTGAGGACAAATCTCTTTATTTATATGTTGAATTTTGTCTGCACTTTGAGGGTTCCAAACCTTGGTGTTGGATGCTCTGCCTTGGGTGCTCCTGGAAGTGCAGTTTGGCTCTGGGTTACAGGGCAATGTCACCCAGCACTGAGGCCACAGCCAAGGTGTTCACTGGCACCTCCCTCACCAGTGCCAAGGAAATGCTGCTTTTCTGAGGAATTGCCCAAGATCCCATGGCAGATTCTGAATTTTGGTTTTCCTTGCCCTTCAGGACACAGCACCAACGTGGGGGCAATTGTGTTCCACCCCAAGGCCACGGTGTCCCTGGACAGGAAGGACGTCAGCCTGGCCTCGTGCGCAGCCGACGGCTCCGTCAAACTCTGGAACCTGGAAAGGTCAGAAGCGTTCCAGATGTGCACAGCTGCAGCACTGCTGTTCTGGGGTTTATTCCACGCTCCTCCAGACATTTACCATCCTTTCTTGTAGTTACCCCAGTGCAATCCCTGGCCTCAGTATGTGCCACCCTCTTCAGCAGGAAGAGAGATCTCCCTGATTAGGGAGTCGAGGTGAGGGAGATTTGTCTGAAAGGGATTGAGGCAGAATTGCTGCTGGGCCTTGGTGAACTGCTGGGGGTGATGGATGGAAGGTTTGGGGACTGTTTCATTCTAACATCTCACTTAGGAGAAAACTGCCCCTCTTGGATATTAAGAAGTGAATTTGAGTGGTTGGGAAGCACCAGGATTTGGAGAGGGACTGACTAAATACACAATCAGGCACAAAAACTTCTGCCTGTGCTGCAGACAAGTGGCTGTCACTGCACAGAGCAGCTTTGGCAGATGGGCAGCACCTCTCTCAGGCCTGGGAAGAGGAGACTGGTTCAGGTACTGAGCCCCAGCACCACCTGCTTGAGAAGTGGAGCCTGCAGTGTTCCTGGGAAGGGCAGGCAGCTCCCAGAGCCCCAGCTGTTTATCCTTGGCTGAAAATCAGTTTCTAACGGCAAAAGTGCCCCTGTGCAAAGGGACAGGGGGGTTGTTAGGCTCATGTGACCACATCTCTTAATTAAACCCTTGGAAAGAAACTTCACTGCTGTTCAGATCGTGTGTGAAGGCTCCTGACCTGCTGCCTGTCATTCTGGGAGAATAAATATTCCCTCTGTCCTGCCTCCCTGCATCCTTCAGAACAGCAGGGTTTGCTGCAGTTCAGCATGTTCTCTGTGTTCTCAGAAGAACTCCCTGCAGTTCAGGTAGTCTCTGGTTTGTTTCTGTACTTCCACGACAAGGGTCTTGATAATTTTCATTAATAATCATCATCATCCCAGGAGAGCTTTACAACCAACAGGGGTGTGGAGAAAGGCTTTCACTGAGAGCTTTAGGAGTGTGACCCAAAGGCAGAATTCAGGGTCATTAGCTACAGCTCTGATGTTCCTGTCTGGTTTGATTTCATCAGCAGAGCTTTTGCTGCCATCACAACGTGTGGGCAAAGGCCTGGCTCGAGCCAGCCCCCTGTGGCCAGTGCCCAATGGTTTGTTGTGTGTTTCAGTGACGAGCCGGTGGCAGACATCGAGGGACACAGCATGAGAGTGGCCCGTGTGATGTGGCACCCGTCTGGGAGGTTCCTGGGCACCACCTGGTACGGACACCTCGGGAGTGGCTTTCAGAAGTGACCATGGGCTGCCCAGCTGGTGGCCCTGTGGTGCCAGGGCTTGTCCACAGCAGGGCAGGGCTTGGCCATTCGTGACCACAGCGGGGCTGTTGCAATGTCAGTGACAGCAGGTCACTGGGATTCCTTTCCTTGCCCCTGTGTGAGACACTGTTGGTCTCAGTTGGAAATAAAATGCCCCCAGAGTTGGTGAAATATCCTCTTATTCTCCCTGGAGTTACATGGAGACCAGGGGCAACGGCCTCAAGTTACACCAGGGAGTGTTTAGGTTGGATATTGGGAAAAAATGTCTTCACAGAAAGGGTGGTGAGGCACTGGAACAGGCTGCCCAGGGGGGAGTCACCATCCTGGAAATGTTCAAAAAACATCCAGATGTGGCACCTGGGGACCTGGGTTGGTGGTGCTGGGTTAACACTTGGATTCGATGTCTTGGAGGGCTTTTCCAACTGGAATGACTCTGTGGTTTAACAAGTGCTGTGTTCTTGCAGCTACGATCACTCGTGGCGCCTGTGGGACCTGGAGGCCCAGGAGGAGATCCTGCACCAGGAGGGGCACAGCAAGGGGGTCTACGACATCGCCTTCCACACCGACGGCTCCCTCGCCGGCACGGGGTGAGCTGCCCTCGGCTCAGGCTGGGTGGGAAACGTTACCAAGAGCTCGCTGTGACCAGAGATTTCTGCTGGAGGAATGGATTCCCACTGCCAGAGGGCAGGGATGGATGGGATATTGGGAAGGAATTGTTCCCTGGGAGGGTGGGGAGGCCCTGGCACAGGGTGCCCAGAGAAGCTGTGGCTGCCCCTGGATCCCTGGCAGTGTCCAAGGCCAGGCTGGACAGGGCTTGGAGCAGCCTGGGACAGTGGGAGGTGTCCCTGTCCATGGCCAGGATGATCTGTAAGGTCCCTCCCATCCCGACCCAGTGTGTGATCCTGTGATTCCAGAGGCCTGGACGCCTTTGGCCGGGTGTGGGACCTGCGCACAGGACGCTGCATCATGTTCCTGGAAGGGCACCTGAAGGAGATCTATGGGATCAACTTCTCCCCAAACGGGTAAGGAGGGAGCTGGCGCTGATGTGGGAGCTCTGGGTGCAAACCCCACTCCCTGAACACCTCTCCCTCCCCTCCCTGGCAGGTACCACGTGGCCACGGGCAGTGGGGACAACACCTGCAAGGTGTGGGACCTGCGGCAGAGGAAGTGCATCTACACCATCCCTGCCCACCAGAACCTGGTCACCGGCGTCAGGTTCGAACGTGAGTCCCTGCTGCTCCCTAGCCCTGCCCCTCCAGCAGCTCAAGCCCACACCTGCAGCTCAGGAAGGCCTGTGCTGGTGAGCAGAGATGTCACGTTTTCATTTGCAAGTCTCACTTCTCCCCTTTTCTCCTCCTGTGCAGCCAACCATGGGAATTTCCTGCTCACGGGCGCCTACGACAACACGGCCAAGATCTGGACCCACCCCGGCTGGTCCCCGCTGAAGACGCTGGCGGGGCACGAGGGGAAGGTGATGGGCCTGGACATCTCCCTGGATGGGCAGCTCATTGCCACCTGCTCCTACGACAGAACCTTCAAGCTCTGGACAGCCGAGTAGCTCAGAGGTTGTGGACTGGGATGGGGACGTTAATGACTTTCGGTTGCTTTTTTATATTAAAGAACAAAATAGGAATCAGCAATTCCAACGTGTTACAGCAGCTGCAGTCATGGCTGCTCTGGAGTTTGGGTGTGTTTGAAGCACCAGTGTTGGCCAGGGCTTGGTTGGAGTCAAGTCTTGGGGTTTTCCCAGTCTTTGGACTGTTTTTATACTGCAGGTACTTTCTGCTGTAATTTTGATCCAAGTACTTCCACCCTCCCTTCCAAGTTTGGCTCCCAGGTGTCCTCCAGACATTTGCAGTAACCACAGAGCACCTCAGGTTTGGTTCAGCCTCTGCCGCTGCCCTTCTCATTCCTTTTTGGTAGGAGTGTGACTTCAAACTTGATTTGCATTTAGAGAGAGAGCTCAGGGGGAGAGGCAGTGGTGCCCTGCTTCCCCTGCCTCCACACAGGGGTCTCTGGATGGAGATCTGCATCCCCCTGGATTCACTTACAGTACATGTCCAAGGCCAGGGAATATTTTCTTTTCCAGGTACCACCTTGTGTCCTATTCCTTGAGCTGTCCCATGGACTGGGTGTTGCAAATCCATGTCAGCATCTCCTGTTTAGGGTTTGCTGTGTGAGGTCACTCAGTGTAGGATTGTCTTGTTCTGCCCTGCCCTGTGGAGAGCTTTTGTACTTGTTTGTTCTTTAAATTGAGGTTTTGCTAATGTTGTGCCCTGGAAAATCTAAACATGTTTTGAATGTGCATCCTGAGCTCTGGGTCTGACAGGGAATGGAGAAATTACAGGAATTTCACAATGCACAGTTTGATTTCTCCTGGTGTAAAAAACAGCTGAGGAGGGGTGAGGTCCTTGGGTTTGTTCAGTCTGGGGAAGGGGAGGCTGAGGGGAGACTTCTCAGGGGCTGCAGCTCCTCCTGAGGGGCAGCTCCAACCTCTGCTCCCTGGGACAGGGACAGGACCCAGGGAACAGCTGGGTTGGACTGGATGATCCTGGACTTCTTGTGATTGGATGAAAACCTTCAGGAGTAAAGAGATGGATTCACCTCCCTGTTGTCAGCTAGAGAGCAGCTGTCTGTTCCTTGGGGACGTGAGCACAGTTCCTTCCAGGGAAAATGCGATGGAATGAGAGGCCAGCAACTCACACAGAAGGATTATTTAATTGCAGTCTCTGGTCCAAGCCCAGGTCTGGCCGTGTGTGCTCAGCCTGATGCTCAGGTATCTATCTGTTCCTTGGTCCCGGCATCTCGTCCCCTCCCTCTGCCCATCCCGTGCCTCTGGCTGCAGGGAGGCTTTGTAAGGAAAATGCAGGAGGCTCAGTCAGGAGCAAGAGCTTGGCCTGAAGGCTCCCAGGGTTTGGCTTTTCCCCCTGGACAGCCCTGGTGCCTCCCTGCCACCCCCAAACCAACCAGCAAATCCCCCAGCTCCTGCTCACACATCCCCACTCCACGAGCACAGAGTCCCTGCTGCCCAGGGCTAGGGGAGCTCTTGGGGGTCACGTCCCCTCCTGGGACAGTCTCTGACAGGGGCTTGCAGAGCTCAGAACGCTGCCACCTCCTCCTGGGACAGTCTCTGACAGGGGTTTCCAGTGCTCAGAATGCTGCCACCTCCTCCTGGGACAGTCTCTGACAGGGGCTTGCAGAGCTCAGAACGCTGCCACCTCCTCCTGGGACAGTCTCTGACAGGGGTTTCCAGTGCTCAGAATGCTGCCACCTCCTCCTGGGACAGTCTCTGACAGGGGTTTCCAGTGCTCAGAACGCTGCCACCTCCTCCTGGGACAGTCTCTGACAGGGGCCTGCAGTGCTCAGAACGCTGCCACCTCCTCCTGGGACAGTCTCTGACAGGGGTTTCCAGTGCTCAGAACGCTGCCACCTCCTCCAGGGCCGGCTCAGCGCCGCCGCTGACGCGGAGCACGTGGATGCCGGAGTTGGAGCTGGCACAGAGCAGGGTGGAGCTGTCGCAGGCGGCCAGCGAGGCCAGCGGGCCCGAGCCCTCGAGGCACAGCGTGGCCAGGCAGGCTGCAAGGGAAGGGACGAGGGAGGGACGCTGGGTTTGCTGAGATGAGGCAAGGCCACAGCAATCTCCCACCTCCAGGCTCTGCTCGCCTGAGGCGGGTGAGCTGCTGCCCTCACTGTCCTGGATCCACACATCCAACGCTTTGGGATGTGCCCCCTGGAAGAGAGGCCCTCACCCCTGTGCAGTGCCCAGGCAGGCAGTGGCTGACAGGGAACCAGACTGGGGTCAGGCTCTGCCCCTTCCTGGGAGAGGAAGCAGGGCTGGATGGACCTACATGGAGTGCCTGGAGCCATTCCCAACACACCTTTATCTCCCAAAATTAACAGTTTTCCTAAGGGCTGTGCTGTGCTCACCATGCTGTTTTGATGAATCTCCAAAAGGGAAATAAGATTTACAATATCCAGTGCCACATGAGCCTTTCTGTTTGTGTCTGTTGTTAAACCCTCCTGAGGCAGTTTGTGAGACATCATCCTGAGCTGCAAACAGAGCTGCACTTGGCATGGACCCCAGGCAGCTGCCTCTCCTGGTGCCCTGCACCCTTCCCAGAGCAGCTCGCCCAGCTGGGAAGGCAAGAGGATCAAAGCTGCTGCCACCCTGGGTGCACAGGCACCAGGCAAAGAAACAGGTAAGAGAACAGAAGGTCCTTCTCTGCAGGAGAGCCTCAGGTTTCTATTTTCGTCCCATCTTAAACAAGTTCCCTTGGAGAGGGGCTTAGCCCTGGGGAGTGTCTGATGCTGTGAACCCAAACAGCTTCCCAAGAGGTTTCTGCCTGCAGCACAAAGGTTACCAAGAACCTGCTGCCATGGCAGGGCTTGGCAGGTAAACAAACACCTTTGTGTCCAGCTCAGGGAAGGACTCGCCCTCACCACCAGGTTTAATCCCAAAATGCCCATGATTCCCCTTCAAGAGGACAACCAAAATGAGGGTGTTGGCTGACCAGCCCTCTGTTCTCCAGCACAAATTCTGTTCCTTACACCTTCCTACTTGTACCTGCAGAAATCTCTGGAGTTCCCCTGTTCCTTTTTCTTTTTATCGTTCGTCCTTTCATGGCTTAACTTGGATGTATCTTTAAAAGCTGCTTCGTAATTCTTCCTTTTAGCTGAGGGAGGCCCCCTGTCATGTCTGCCATGCAACTCCTTCATGCTCTGGGGCATTTCTCCACCCTCCCCTGCAGCTGGGTTGGAGTAAACTCCAGAGATTGCAGGAGTCACCCTGCCCACCACCACCAGGAGACAGAACTGAGGGAAGTGGGTTTGTTATCCAAGAGAAAGGAACACAGAGTGGGCAGGAGCCTCCCCTACCTGCAGTGTCTTGGTCCCAGACCTTCACTGTGCTGTCGCTGGAGGACGTGGCAATGCTGGGGGTGAGTGCTGGGCCCCGAGGCAGGAAAACACACGAGGTGGTGGTCTGGAAATGCCCTTTGTACTCACACACTCGGCCCCTGGTCTGCCTCAGGTCCCAGAGCTGCAGGAAACAGGCAGCGTCAGAGCCCAGCTCTGCCAGCAGGGAGCTGTTTTACCAAGACAGGAAGGGCAGTTGGGATAAAGAGCTCCTCGCCAATCCTCACAGTACCCTGGCTACTGCCCTTGTCCCCTGCTCGTGCTCACAGTCCTGGAGAACATCAAAGCCTGAAGGATTTTCACCACTGGCGACTGAGCACATGTCCACATGTCCCGTTAGAGCCAACAAGCTAAGACTATGCAGGCAGATAAGAAGTGTACAGCCTGCTCCCATCCTCAGCCCTGCCCTCTCTGGGATGGGATAGTTTCATCCTCTTGATCCTCACACGCAGGGCTGAGAACCTGCAGGACTGAATCCCTGGTTTGGAAACAGCTGGAGCAAGGGGTCCCTTACAGGCTTTCTGCAAGAACCCTGTGCTCCTCAAAGCCACCCACTGTTTTTTCCCTGTGTGTTTTGCTGAAATGAAATTCCAGACTGGTTTGGGTTGGAAGGGACCTTAAAGACCATCTCGTTTCTAACTCCCTGCCATGGGCACAGATGCCACTCATTAGATCAGGTTCCTCCAAGCCCCGTCCAGCCTGGCCTTGGACACCTCCAGGGATGGGGCAGATCCCAGTCCTTTAATCAGGCAGAATTACTGCTGCTATTCTCCGAGCAGAACTTCCCAAAGGGACAGGCAGGAAGGCCCTGGTTGGTGACACCAGCACAAGGCCAAGGCAGTGGGAGCACTCAGACCCTTGAGCTCCCCCTGAATGCCACGGACAGGGGAGGGAAAGGGAACAGGAGCCCAGGCCTTGCTGCCCTGTCACTCACGGTGGCCTCGGCGCCGTGGCCGGCGGAGCCGCTGCTGCTGCTCAGGCAGTACCGCCCGTCCTGGCTCACATCACAGCACGTCTGGATGTGCTGCTTGGCTGGGAACGTGTGTGCCACCTGCAGCTCCCGGCTGTCCCACACCCTGCAGGGAACAACAGAGGCCAAGGACACCCTGAGGCATCATCACCACGATGGTTTCCCTCCGTGCCCTCCCGCACATCCCGGCTGTGCCCACGCACCCTGACCTGGCTGCTCCCAAACTCTCCCTGCATCCCTGCATTTATCCATGCTGATCACTCCCCAGCTCTCTCTTTCACAAATTCTCCTTTTCATCCACAGTCACCGCCCAGTGCTGCTCCCAGCTCCTGTCCCTGGCTGGAGACTGCACTCCAAGGCCCAGGTGAGCTGGCAGGTGGCTTGTAGCCACACCAGCAGTGGTCACGACAACCAACCAAAGAACAGCCCCACATGCCTCAGGCTGCACCTCCCTTCTCTCTGGCCACAGGGAGAATTTACCTGGTGGTTTTATCCTCTGAGGTCTGGATGACATAAGGCTCCCCAGGAACCCAGCACAGGTGTGTGACCTGCGGAGAGGGAAGGATGAGCAGGAGCCACCTCTGTGTGCAGCCCAGGCTGTGTCTGCCTGAGGATGGAACCACTGAGCTCCCACCCTCTCCCTCCCTGTGTTGGGTTGGGAGCTGGAAATGTTGGATGAAGACATCTTCTGCTGCCCTGCCAGGTGCAGTCCCAGTGGGGTTACTGGGGGTGATTGAGGCTGGGAGGTGCCAGCAGCTCAGCAGACACAGAGCCATGGGAACAGGGATAGCACAGGCACCAGAGGGTGGTACCCACAGCAGCTCTGGGCTGGTACAGGAGGGAATGCAGCCCAACGCACAGGGCTTCTTTAGCCTGGAGAAAAGGAGGCTCAGGGAGATCTTCTTGCTCTCCACAACTCCCTGGCAGGAGGGTGCAGCCAGGTGGGGGTCAGGCTCTCCTCCCACGGAACAAGCACTGAGAAGAAATGGCCTCAAGTTGTGCCAAGGGAGGTTTAGGTTGGATATTGGGGAAAATTTCTTCGCTGAAAGGGTGGTCAGGCATTGGCACAGGCTGCCCAGGGCAGTGGTGGAGTCACCATCCCTGGAGGGATGCAGATGTGGCACTTGGGGACACGGGTTAGTGGTGGCTGTGGCAGTGCTGGGGGCACGGCTGGACTGGACCTTAGAGATCTTTTCCAACCTCAATGATTCCATGATTCTATGTGCTTCCAAACAGGTCTGAGAGCATTGATAAATTGCCACAAGTCCCTTGGTACCTTTGTGCTCCTGGGTTTGTTTTCACCTGGAGAAGGGAACCAGCCTCAAGCTGTGCCTGCCCAGCTGCACAGTGTCCCAAGGGCTCCCTTTGGCACCAAGCTCACAGCAAATTCTCTCTGCACAGCTCCATGTGGGAAATAACCATATAGGCAGGGAGATATTGGGATGGGATTTGAGGAACCAGCAGAACCTACCAGATTCCTGGAGATTGCAGCTCTGCCCAGACACTCTCCGGTCTCGGTGTCCCACTTGCACACGGTGTTGTCCCGGGAGCCCGTGCACAGCTGGGAGGCGTCTGCAACCACAAGTTAACATCAAAAACAAGGCAGGAAACGTTGTCAGTCAGTCCCTGGGGACTGGGAGTGTGTTGTTCCTCACCTGGGCTCACAGCCAGTCCAGTAACAACCAGGTCATGTCCTGGGAAGTGCTGGCTTGGCCCCGAAGCCCCGTGAAGCTCCCACATCTTCACTGTCTTGTCCCGGGATGCGCTGAAGACTCTGTTGGAGTCAAGGGCTGAGGTGACCTGCCAAGCACCAGAAGGAGAAGCTGCTCATCCTCCCACCCAGTTCACAGGGAAAGCACAACACTGCTGCTGTCCTGCCACAGCCCAAGGCACACAGGAATGTGTCTGGGGAGAGCCTGGCCTTCCACCTCTGTCCCTCATCCCCTCAGAGCCCGGGAGCGGGATGATGGATGGGTGCTCTGAGGTCTTGTTCTTAGAAACCATTCATTTTATAGGAAAAACTTCCCTACAAACCCAAATGAGCTCAGTGCACAATTGCTTTTGAGCACTGAGGTGAACAAAGCCCCCTTTGTCCCTGCAGTACCCAGAGTCCAGGGGACCCACTGGGGCTGTCCCCAATGGCCACACCACACACAGCTACACCTCCTCTGCACGTCTGCTCTCCCAGGAGCCTGCCTGGCTTTGTCATCCCAGTCCCAGAAAGGAAATTGAAGCCCTGCTATTCCCAGAATATGCCAGCTATAGCACGTGGCATAGGTATTCCCAGACTGTATCAGCCAGGTACGGCTGATCTGTGGAATAACGTCAAGTCTAGCAGAATGAGGCCTGAAGAAAAGTGAATGGCATCTCTGCATCAGAATTTGACCTCATAATTCATCTTGAGCTTTTGCTACATGATCTCTCAGAGGGGAAGAGAAGCTCACATCCAGACCTCCTGCAGCCCTGTTTAGTCTGGATGCACCACTCCATGCTGCTTCCCAAAGTATCTGTTGGGACCTTGAGAAAAACCTTCTTGATCTTAGAATCGTGAATTGTTAAGGTTGGAAAAGACCTTTAAGGTCATCAAGTCCAACCGTCCCCAGCTGGATACCAGGAATACCCTGATCCCACCTCCTGTGTGGATGACAAACCAGTGCTCCATCACTCCTGGCTGCCCAGCTCCTGAGGGAGGCCCCGGCGCTCTCACCTTGGTGACCTCGCGCTCGTGGCCGATGAAGCGGCGCAGGGCAGCCCCGGACCTCCAGCTGGACACGGCCACGCTCTGCAGGGACAGGCACAGGGACAGGGAGGATTTTTCACATCCTTGGTTACATCATACCAAGGGTCATGCACAGTCCACAAGACAGGGAACAGGTTCCTCTGGTTTCCAGCTCCTAGAGCAGGTACAGCTGTCCTTAAAGCCAGGTGATGCAAGAGTCAGTCCAGCCATCCCAAGCCTGGGTGGGAGCATTTGATGTGATAGGAGCTCTGGAGAGGTTATAAAACTTGATTCCATGTGCTTCAGTGCATGCCCTCACTCTAAGCTCATTTTTCCTTTCTAAATGCATGGACCAACAGTTACCATCCACGGAAATGTTTAAAGCTCACATTTCAACCTTATTTTTGAACCCATTGATACATTTTCCTGCCCCAGGGGATACTTCACCTTATCCCTTCCTCCTGACACACACAGGTCTGGTTTGAGAGCAGCCACAGAGGTGACAGCGTCGGTGTGAGCGGGGCTGTGCTGCTGGGGGGCACCAGCGGCTCCCTTCTGTCCCACGGAGCCGTCGGCCCTGCGGAGGAACAGGGACAGCAGTGGGAGCTGCAGGGGGCTGAGGCGAGGCCTGGTGCTATTCCCTGGCACCAGGGGCTGGGAAGATGGCACCTCTGGCATCTTCTGACGTGACAACATCTGTCCTAGAAAGCCAGAGAGAGGCTGTGAGTGAGATGAAGCAGACACAACAAAGCAGTTTGGATATTTGGGCCAAAGAGCCACTCCTGCAGCTGTTCCCCTTCAGATCTCTGCCTCAGCCATCACAGAGCACAACCACTGGCCATGGTCATGTGCTTGGCCACTCCTGTGACCAACATTTGGGATTTCAGTCCCCCAAAGAAGCTGAGCAGACTTTAGAAGTGAGGGTTAGAAACGAAAACCTGATTCAAACATCCAATAATGAAACTAAACCCTTGTGCTTGCTATGTTCTCTGCTCATTTATGTTCTCTCTTCTCTCACACCTGGTTTACTAACAAGCCCTGATCTCCCAGCGTTGCTTTACCTGTATTTGCTGGTGTGGAAGCTGATTTTACTCTGCAGTTTCCCCATAGCCCTGGCAATGAGCAGGCAGTGGCAGGTGTCACATCAGCACCGTGGGGACGTGACCTGTGGGTGAGGGGACAAGGCATCACCAGGGATCCAGAGGGGTTTCTGTTTGTTACACAGACGGGATAAGGTGCTGGTGACATGTTATCCACATCCTAACTCCATTCAGAGTAAGGAGAAAACCTCAGAGGAGGGGACATCTGGAGGTCCTGAGTGAAACCTTTAGCTTAGAGCAGAGCCAGCAGCAGGGTGAGGTCACTGGCACCTCACACTGAGCTTAAAAATACCCAAGCTTGGTGAGGCCACAACAGAGATGGAGCTGCTGCCTGCCATTCTTTACACCTCCTCCTACTCCTGGATCTGGTCTGGACTTCCATATACCCTGGAGATCCCAGTTTTTGGATTGGTGAAGGCAAACACCTTCAGACTGAAGCTCGTACAGCAACTGCTGGGACCAAGTGCAGGCACAGGCAGCCCCAGCTCAGCTGAGACAGCCTGGCAATACTTGAAGTGATTTTTCCATGAGCTGAGGAACACCTTGGGAAGAGTTTCCACGTCCAAATGCCAATTCCAGGCAAGACAAGACCACGTGGATAACCCAGATGCATCCAGCAAACACTTGGCCAGGCTGGGGCCAGCACAGCCAGACCCTGCACCAGCATCCACCCAGGTGAGGAGCAGCATCCCTCCCTCCTGTCCTGACAGGTCACAGACAGAGCAGAAACCAGTCTCAGTGACAGTGAATTGTCACAGACAATAACTGGCTGCTGCTTAGCTCGAGCCACACTAATTGGATTTAGTCTGCTGGCATCCCCATCTTCCGTGGCTGTAGCATTTTGCTAATCAAAATCGGGGAAAAAAAGCCCCACCTGCTTTTTCCAGCAAAAAACTGCTTGAAGGCTCTGCCCACAAAAAAAAAGGTCAAAACCAAATCCTGGAAGCACTGAGCAAAAGGGGTTGGGTTTCTACAAAATTCCCTTTCTAATTTTACCCTGACAGCCTTCATGATTAGCAATTAGTAATACCCAGTTAATCTCCTGCTGTTCTATCTATGAGTTTGCATGTTTCAAAGATGTGAGGAATGATCAGTTCCTGAGGGGCTGTGAAAATTTGGCAATTTACTCTTCCAACCAGACCGAGTGCCCCAATCGTTTCAGTCCATCAGGAACGTGATTTTTCTCTTGTCAGTGGAAGAACTCTGGAAGTTGCAAAGCAAGATTCTAGGAAAAGCTAAGGTGTGAATTCTGAGCTTTTAATTCTGATGGTTACTGTTTCCAGCCAGCAATTATTTAATGTTCATCCCTACCTGCACATCAGCTCACGGGCAGCTGCCAGAGGCCAGGGGAGGCTGCAGGGAAGGTGGGAGCTCTGTCCTATGTCTGACTGTTCTCCTGCCTCTTCCCCACTGCAAGAAAGAGCCGATTTTTCTGCATCCTGGATGAGAATAGCACTCAGGAAGGAAGTTCATCCAAGGTTTTGCTGTCTGTATCCCAACACACGTTTATCCAGCACCTGTTCCACCACAAAGCTCCAAAAACTCAGGGATCCTACAGCAACTGATCCACACCAAGTTTCACCTCCAGCAGCCTGAGTTTCACGCTGGAGGATCCCTTTATCCTCCCTTCCCTGCAATTGCATTGCTTGACACAAATCAAACACGTTTTTCACTGAATTGCTTTTAAAAAATAAGCCACGCTGCTGCCTCCACCTGTCCAGGCTCTGCAGTGAAACCTGTACCGTAGGATAGGGAATATCAGCAACCACAGCAGCAGCACAGGGGCCCCAGCAGAGCTGCCCTATCCTCACAGGGGAATGAGCGTCCCTTCGAGAAGGGTGTTTGGCTTTGGGGAAAATGGGGGACATCCTGGGTTCCTAGAGCTGGGGGTGACCCCACGGCGGTGCTCGCAGGTCTCTGTGGATGGGGGTGACCCTGTGGGGGTCAGTGGGAGCATCCTGGGTCTCTGTGGATGGGAGTGACCCTATGGGGTTAAATCGGAGCATCCTGGGGCTCTGTGGATGGGGGGGGCCCTTTG
>VZTE01000108.1:884352-895675 GCA_013397775.1 Eulacestoma nigropectus
TGGGGTCCCTGGCAGGTGTGGAGGTCCCGGACGGGTGTGGGGTCCCTGGCAGGGTGTGGGGCCGTGCGGGTGTTCCCACGAGGAGCTGGGTTCTCTGGGGAACCCCTGGGGCGTGTGGGCCCACCCAAGGATGGGGATGGGGGCTCTGCGAGGGGCTCCCGGCAGGTGTGGGGCTGTGTGGGGCTGTGCGGGGTCCCCCGTGGGGAAGGGGCTCTCTGTGGGGTGGTGCGGGGGGACCGGGGCGGTGTGGGTGAGGGGTGGCTGCCGGGGGGTCCGTCCAGGCCCGCATCCATCACCGCGCTGCTCCGTGTCCCAGAACAAGCTCGTGGAGCGGTGCGAGCGGCTCCAGCTGCAGAGCGCGGCCATCGCCCGGCACGTGGACGAGGTGCTGCCAGCCAAGGACCAGAGCGTCCTGGTGAGTCCCTGGGGCTGGCCCCGCCTGCTCCCTGCTCGCCATTCCCGCCAGGGATGCTCAGCTCCGGGGGGCATCGTCGGGATGCGGCTGTGGAAATGGAGTGCCAGGGTGTGCTGTAATTCCTGCTTCATTTGCCTAAAAAATGTGCACAGACAGTGGTGTGAGTGTACAGCAATCAAACATCCCACTAGGATCAGTGCCTTAGAATTCCTGGGTTTATCTGTTCCTTGCTGTCACTGAGGATGAGGACAAAGGGCAGTGGTGGAATCACAGAATTCCAGACTGATTTGGGTTGGAAGGAACCTTAAAGACCACCCAGTTCCAACCCTCTACCATGGGCAGGGACACCTTCCACTATCCCAGGTTGCTCCAAGTTCCATCCAGCCTGGTCTTGGGCACTTCCAGGGATGGAGCAGCCACAGCTTCTTTGGGCACCCTGTGCCAAGGCCTCCCCACCCTCAGAGGGAACAATTCCTTCCCAATATCCCATCTCACCCTGCCCTCTGGCAGTGTGAAGTCATTCCCTCTTGTCCTGTCTCTCTAGGCTCTTGTACCAAGTGCCTCTCCAGCTCTCCTGGAGCCCCTTTAGGCACTGGAAGGGGCTTTAAGTTCTCCTTGGAACCTTTTCTTCAGGCTGAACACCCCCAGCTGTCTCAGCCTGTTCTCATGTTTCTCACCAACAGTGAATCTAGGGAGATTTGCTGAGGGACAGGACTCTGGTCCCTCTCAGGTGGTCACTTAGGTACCGGGGCTGGCTGAGGAGGCAGTGGGCAGGTTTGGGACTGGTATCGAGCCAGGTGCTGTGGCCTGGGCTCAGTTAACAGAGTAGCACTGATGGCTGAGCCCATGGAGAGCCAGCAGAAGCAGCTGGGGCTCTCCTTGGGGCTGGAGCAGAGCTGATGCTCCTGCCGTGTCCTTGCCGTGGCAGAGCGCGGCCAGCGCGGCGCGGGAGCTGGTGATCCAGAGGCTGCTCTTCGTGGGGAAGGCCTGTGAGAACGAGGAGCAGCGGCTGCTGGAGAGGGTGCATGCCGAGGAGGAGCGGGCTCACCAGAGCATCCTCACCCAGCAGGTGCACTGGACAGAGGCTCTGCACAAGCTGGGTGCCCTCCGCACCTACCTGGTGGACATGATAACCAACCTGGATGACCAGGGCCTGCTGGTGAGTACTGTGAGTCAGGCAGCCCAGAGCTGACCTGGACTTTTTGTTACGGGATTTAGATGTGGTGTTCAGCAGCTGCTGTGCTGACAGCAGGGAGGCAGAGGTGGACAGGACGTACATTTGCAGGTCTGGCTCAGGGAACCTCCTTGACCTGATCCTGATAAGCCCCTGTGGTTTCCTGGTGGTTCCTAGAGCACCTGCTCTGCCCGATCCTGCTCTTGCTTGCAGTGAGGTCCAGAACCACCCAGGCTCAGGTCTTCAAGCTCTGAGCTTGTAGCTGCCCTTAGGCTTGGACACCAAGAACAGCTGTGGGTTGAGAGCTGCTCTTAAAAGTGTTGATTGTGCCATCCATTTTCTAGTATTGTGTGCAGTTTTAATCAAAACTGACCCTTGGAAGCACCTGCAGCTCTGCTGGAAAGTCCCCTGTGTTGCCTGGCTTAGCCCTGTCAGGGATATTTGCCGTGCAAAGCAGCCTGTGCTTCCCCTTGCTCAGTTCCTTCTCTGGTCATTGAATCGTCTGGGTTCACCCAAGTGATTCCTCTCACTCTAGATGTGAGCAGGTCTGCCTTGCACCACCATGCTCAGCCTCTGCTTCCCACATGTAGCTTTGTGAGGAGGGAAACAGCAGCTCGGCTTGGAGAACAGACCCAATCCCATGGAAAGAGGGCAGATGTTCCTTTGGTGGGAAAGGCAGTTTCTGTCTCAGTGTGCTGGGGTGTAGCTGCACCATAAAGAGGAGAGGCTGGAGAGCAGGATCCATCAGCTGCCTGTGGCAGAGAACAGCCACACCCTCAGTTTCTTCTTTTGGAGGGGAATTAGGGGATCATGTGTTCTCCCCCTTGGATTGTTGGTGTTGGTACTTGTGCCTGTCTGGAATCAGAACGTGCAGTGCCACAGGGAAGCTGAAGGCATGCAAAGTGCCCTGCTTGGATCTGAGCAGGGATCAGGTATTTTCTTATCACTTTGCTGTATCTTGAGAATGCCTCATGCCCAGAAGGTACAGAAACAAGTGGAACTGACCACGAGGTCACCTGACTCTTGGCTTAGTCCCTCTGCAGCCTCCCCCCTTTGCTGAAAGCCCTGGGGTTGTTTGCTGGGAGCACAGGCTGTTCCTGCAGCCTGCCCTGGTGGGGTGGGGACAGCAGACAGTGCCCCAGCCACATGTGCAATGTATTGCCTTCAGTCATTCCCACTCATTTTCTGAGTCGGGAAGTGCTACAGCTGAAGAAAATGGATGTTGGATTCTCCCCTCCTCCCCAGGGCTGATGTTGGGGTGAGGAGTGACTTCTCTGGGTCAGGAAGGGGAACACTGCTCCCTGGATCCCAGGTTTGCTGTGTTTGGGGTGCCATCTGTGGGGATTTCAGCTGTGATGACTCTTTCTCTCCTTGTCCCCAGCGTGCAGAACAAGAGATCTTCGAGAGGTCAGTACCTGGCTGCTCCTGGTCCTTTCCCTGACCCTGCTCCAAGCTTTCCCTGCTCGTGCTCCACACCTGCATCCCCACAGCTCCTGTGCTGTGTGCCGTGACTCAGGCACCCCATGACACCTCTTTTGTCCCTCGTGCTGCTTTTGTTGTGGACAAACACAGAGCGCAGAGATGCCTGTGTCGCCTCTTGTCTCTGCTCCGTGTGCTGTGCTGCACCTGGAGATGCTCCATGTGCTTTGCCAGAGCAGCAGTCCCTGCTTATGGGAGAACTCCTCCAGCTGCTTGGAAAACCACAGGGCTTGCTGGGGGATGAGCAGGCCTGTGCCAGGCTTTTGGCAGGAGGTGGGATGGTCTGTGCTGCGTGCTGGGGGTGGCTGGCACAGCATCTCCCCAGCTCTGCAGGCAGAGCCAGGTGCAGGTGTCAGTGTCCCCAGCAGCCCCATTGGTGACACGGGGCTGCCCTTCCTGAGGAAGCACCTTGGTGGCTGTGTTTTCATTTAATCTATTTAGTTTTATTTAAGTAATTTATTTCTGTGGCTGCTGCGAGGTTGCTGGCCCTGGCTGCACTGTGCTGCCCAGAGGGCCTGTGGAGAGTATGGAATGTGCCACAGCACATCCCCAGCAGCCTGTGCCACAGCCTGTCCTCACAACCATGAGTTCTGTGGGTGCTGCAGGCCACAGGAGCCAGAAAATCCCCTTGCTCTGTGCTGGGTGAAACCTGGTGTCCTGGCTTGCTCTGTGTTCAGAGCGTGGGGCTCTGGCAATAGAGGGAAATCTGATTCTGTGCCTGTTCATTGTGCTCCCCTGGTACCCTGGTGGCTGCTCTCAGACACATTTATTTACCCTGTGTCTGCTGAGTGAGGAGCTGTTGACTCAGGCTGCTGGGATGTGTTTTACAACACTGCAGCCCTTTCACGAGGAACTGTAAGCAGAGCCAACCGAAAGTATCACTCAGGGTGAGAGCTGGCCCAGGCACCCCTGCTGTGGTCTCTCTGCAGCCAGAGCTCCTCTTTAACCTCTGCCATACCTCCTTGTGATCTTTATAAACACCTCCCAGCACAATAAATCATTGTATTTTGAAACAAGGTGTATTTTGAAACAACTTTTGTTTTCCTTTGCTAGGACAGAGGTGGCGGAGGGAATCTTGGAGCCACAGGAGTCCCTGAAGTTAAACTTTAATCAGACCTGTGTTCAGAGTCCACTGCTGCATCGACTCTGGGCCTCTGCTGTGCTCTGCTGCCTCGCAGGTCAGTCTCTCGCTCATATCTGGCATCCTCCAGGGATTCCTGCACCCTCACTTGTGTTGTGCCCAAAGAAACACCCTCATGCTGTGTCAAAACTTCCTGATGCTGTGTCCTGCCCCTTTCCTCTGCCAGCCCCTGCTTGTTTCTTGGAGCCTTCCATTCAGGGAGGCAGCAGCAGCTGAGGGAGGTTTAGGGGAAGCAACAGCTCCAAGCAGGCTGTGGCTCAGGGAAGAACTGGAGTTTGAAAAGATTGTGTGTTTTATCAGCTCTGTGGCTTTAATGTCGTGTGGTTTCTTTTGCTGTTTCCTGGGTCTCTTGGTGACAGCAGTGAAGCTGATGCTGCTGGGGGAATCTCTGTCACACAAATCTCTGTTCACAACGTTTAGTGCTGAGCTGCTGGGGACTTTGAGAGGGTTGATGTCATCTGTGGGGTGTCTGTGAGACTGACCAGTGCAGGGAGCAGTGAGGAAATGGAGCAGCTTTCCGGTCACAAGCTGAGGTTGTGGCTGTGCATGAGCTGGTGGTTCTAGAGGTGTTTGTGCTCTGGCTCAGCTCCTGCTGTACAGCTGAGGCTGCACTGGAGGCATTTGCCAGGCCCCTGACAGACTGAGGGACTGGTTTACCTGGTTGGTGCTGGCTGTGTTAAGCAGGGAAAGATGTTTTTCTTTGGGCTGTGATGTGCTTGGATGGTTGGTTGTGAAATGTTTGCTTTTACTCTGGCTTTCAGTCTGTTAGAGTATTTCAAATGTATTTTTTGTTTCTCAGAGATGGCAACATCCTTTGTAATTTGCCTTGTGAACAATCCCTAGGATGGTTTTTCCAAAGCTTCTGTACAAACTTCTGATGTCTGCTCATCTTGCTGTGATTCTGATGAGCTGTGTCCAGTTTTTCCCTGTTTCCAGGCCCCTCTCCAAGGTCTGCACTTCAGGCTTTTATTGCTCTCATGGTTTTAAGTATTAGCTTGAGAATCCGTGCCTACCAAGCACTACCATCATGTGTTTCTTCTGCTGTGTTTCTTCTTCTTCTTCATTTCCCTCTGTAGAATCTGTAAGTGCTGGCAGTCGTGGAAAGTGTCCCTGCAGGGGGTTGGGACTCAGTGAGCTTCAAGGTCCCTTCCAACCCAAATCACTCTGTGATTCTATGCCAGCCCCTGCTGTGGTGCATTGACAGTGTCACACAGAATCCCAGAGTTGTTCAGGTTGGGAAAGACCTCTAAGACCATCAAATCCAACCTGTGATCACCACCTTGTCACCCAGCCCAGAGCACTGACTGCCATGTCCAGTCATGCCTTGGACACCTAGAGGGATGGTCATTCCACCACCTTCCTGGGCAGCCCCTTCCAGTATTTACCAGCCCATTCAGTGAAGAAATTCTTCTGAAAGGATCAGTCAAGCAGGTTCTCAATGTTCAGAGCCATGGAGTCAAGCAGGAAGCCTTTCACTAATTTTCTTTGTTGTGATATGGAGTTTTTCGGGATTCCTCTCCAAACACCATCCTTGTGAAATGTAATGACTTTAAGGCATTTGATTCTTGTGGTGGGTGTGCTGCTGCACTTATTACACAGGAATGTCATTCTGTTTGGGTTTTTTTGAGTGTGTGGTTACATTTCACATGTCCTTACTGCATGCTGAGGATGCCTGGTGTGTCCTTGTGGATCTCTGCAGTCCACAGTCCACCCTGGACCAAGCCTTAGAGATTTATTATTAACTGCAGTGGTCTGAGCTTTCCTTAAGACACGGGAATGTTAAGTGTTACTCTGTGGTCCCTTCTCCCAAAGGAAGGTAAGCAGGTGGCTGTCTTGTTTATTTGCTTGAAAACAGAAAATTCCAAGCCTTGATGGCTCGCTCCATAACCTCTCAAAAACTTGGAAAGCAGCAGCAAAAGGGCCTAAATTTAACTCTCAGAAATAAACATGATTCCTTTGATGCCTTCACTTGGCATCCAGGCTTCTGCATCACTTCTGTTTGAGGTTGGCAGCTTCTTCCTTACACCACGAGATGATGTAAATCTCCTGGCACTGTTTTGGGAGGGATCTTGGTTCGTGAGAACTTGGATTTTTAAAAGCAGTCAGATGTGCTGCAGCTCACACGAATGTGCTTCCCAGAGCTGTTAATGGGCATTTACTGTCCCAGTATCCCTCGTGTCCCAAGGCCACCCCGATGGATACAGAACACAGAGAAAACAGACCTGGGGGCAAGATGAATTCCTGGTGGAATCATTCATCAGGATTGCATGTTAAAATCCAGATTTAATCATGACAAAACACTTGTGCGAGGGGCAAAATTTGCTGATCTGAATTACTCTGCTGTTCCTTTGCCAGCACTTCCCCTCCCTCAGATGCTCCCCTGGAACTGCAATTCCACAGCAAAGCAACGGGGGTGTCACTGGGGTGGTGTTTCCCTGCATGGACCACCAGAACGCAGCCCTAGGTTAGCTGAATGTTGCACAACAGGAGGTTTAGTGCCCTCCTTCTGCCAGAGGAAGATAAAGTCTGGTGCTGCTCTGTTTTCTATGAATTCAGAGCAGCATTTGGCTTCCTGGAAAGCCGCCCTGCACCCAGCAGCGTGGGCAGCCCCAGAACCCTGTGGAGAGCTCAGGTTTGGCTGCTGTGTGAGGAAATAAATCATCAGATGACTGAGGCTGGCATCATCTCCTGTTGAAGGAAATGCTGGCTTCAGCTCCTCTTTAGGCTCACTCTTGCTTGCAATAACTCCTACTCAACATGCACAGGTGCATGGCACTGACTTGCAGAGGGATAATTCAGCCTCGGTTCATCTGCCACAGAGCACCTGGGCAGGTGCAGCCCCAGGAAACCTTGGAGCATTGCTGCTGGGTGCTGTTTGCTGTTAGAGGGATGCTGACCTGGCTCCTGGAGCAGGTTGGGCTCTGGGATGACCCTGTTCAGGTCATCCTTTGGTTTTTTAAGGGCTCATCCTGCTGGATGCTGAGCAGAAGGTGCTGGGCAATGGGTGGTGCTGGCAGGGTAGAGCTGCTGGCGGGGCTGGGAGAGCCACTGACTCACCCACTCCAGCCCTGTTTCCATGGTGGTTTAAGACCTAAAATGAATGAAGTGAGGGTGGGGGAAGGCAGGGCAAGGAGGGGCACCTGCTGGCAGGAACTGGGTCTCCTCGGGAGCAGGTGAGTCTGCTGGGCATCAACCTCATCCCTGCTTCACAAATTTAGGGAGTGAGGGACACACTTGTGCAGGTCCACAGTCTGCAGAGCCACTGAGGGGTCTCAGGGGGAAGCATGCAGCCAGGGCAGGGCACCATGATCTTAGAGGTCTTTTCCAACCTTGACAATCCTGTGATTCCATGATTTTGAAGTGGTGCAGACCCACAGTGGGTGCAGTGTCCTCTGGCCAGCCTGGGCTGCTGCTGGCTGGCTTTGTGCAGCTAGGCACCCCCTTCTTTCACAGGAAAGCCAGATCCAGCCACAGCCATGCCACCTCCCCCCACTGCTACTCCCAGCAGGTCAGGGTGTGTTGATCAACCACCTGGGGCTTTGTAGCAGGAGAGAGATTTCCCTGCCCGGCCCTCTCCAGTCCCGTTTTTCTGGCTTTGCAGGTTTTCTGCACACAGCCCTCCCATTCTCGCCAGGCTCTTGGCTCCCCTGGCTGGGGGAGGAGCAGCCATGTCCTGTTCCTCCACCGTGGGGATGGGAAAGGACATGAACTGAGATTTGGATCTCTCCCAAAAGTGGGGTGAACCAAACCTGCTGAGTTCTGTTTTGTGGGGAGTCAGGCCAGGGTCAGAGGAAGATGAGCAGGGCTTCTAGTGCAAGGTGGAGAAGTGTCTGGTGAGAGTGGGCTTTGGTGAGTCTCTGCCTTGTTCTGGCCCTGGCTGAGAGGAGAAGCTGTGGCACCCAGCCTGAGCCCCCAGCACTGTCACCCTGGGGAGCAGATGGGGCCCCAGGAGCAATGTTAGGAGAGGGTGGTTGCCCTTTTGTTTCTGATGGCCACGACTACCTCACGTGGTTCAGATGGTGGCCACCGAGTCAGTGCTCACCACATGGCTTCTCTTGCAGGCTCACAGGAGATTCACATTGATGAGAAAAGCCTGAGCCCCCACCTCAGCCTGTCAGAAGACAAGAGAACCCTGACCTTCAGCCCCAAGAAAGCAAAGGTGGACTCGGACTGCCCCGAGCGGTTTGACCACTGGCCCAACGCGTTGGCCACTGCACCTTTCCACTCGGGGGTCTGTGCCTGGAAGGTCAGCGTGGAGCAGAGCTGTGCCTACAAGCTGGGGGTTTGCTACAGCTCCGTGCCCAGGAAGGGCTCTGCCAACGAAGGCCGCCTGGGCTTCAACGCTGCCTCCTGGGTGTTCTCGCGCTACGACAAAGAATTCCGGTTCCTGCACGCGGGGCAGCCCCAGCCCGTGGAGCTGATCAAGGCCCCGGCAGAGATCGGGGTCCTCCTGGACTTTGCCGGGGGAGAGCTGCTCTTCTACGACCCCGACTCCTGCGCCATCCTCTTCTCCCACCGCCAGGCCTTCGCGGAGCCCGTCTACCCCGTCTTTGCCGTGGCACACGAGAGCATCTCGCTCGCCCCGTGAGCGCGGCCGTGCGTGACTGTGTGTGCTCTGCACAGTGCCCGGGGGGAAAGGAGCCCGGCCAGGGCTGTGGGCTGTGTACAGGGGCCTTCAGACAACACCTGCCTTCACACTACAGCTGTTCCTCTTGTGTTTTCCGCAGTTTTCCTCTCCTCCTGGAGCCTACATCCCGTGTCTGCTGTGCTGGGGTGAAGGGTCTGGGAATGCCTGGCTGGGCCAGCTGCTCTTAGGTGAATTGTTTAATTTCTGCCCCACCAAAGACAGCTTTCCAGCCTGCTGGTGGGCTGGAGAAAAGGAGAGAAATAGTAAGAGGTGTGTATGGAGAAATGGCAGGGAGGAGGCCCATGGAAAGGGACATACTGTGCTCTACAACTCCCTGGCAGGAGGGTGGAGCCAGGTGGGGGTCAGGCTCTGCTCCCAAGCAACAGTGAAAGGACAAGAAGAAATGGCTTCAAGTTGTGCCAGGAGAGGTTTAGGATGGACAGTGGAGAAAATTTCTTCACTGAGAGAGTGGTCAGGCATTGGCACAGGCTGCCCAGGGCAGTGATGGAGTCACCATCCCTGGAGGGGTTTAAAAGGCGTTGTAGATGTGGCACCTGGGGATGTGGTTTAATGGTGGCCTAGGCAGTGCTGGGGGAACAGCTGGACTCCATCTTAAAGGTCTTTTCCAGCTGAAATGATTCTGTGAGTCTCTGATTGGGACACAGCTGGAGACACTTTTGGGGGGAGCTACCCCATTGCAGAGCAGGGACAGTGCAGGGGGCTGTCCCCTGTGGGGGAACCATGCTGGGACGGGGGCACTGCTGAGGGGCTGTGGCCATGTCAGAGGAGAGAAACAAGCAAAGAGCAGCAGAAAGAAACCAAACCTGAGCATCCCCAGGGAGTGGGGTTTGAGTGTAACGTGGGGCAAACACAGGGAGCAGCAGGCAGGGAGGAGAGAGAGGTGTAGGCCTGGAATTGAGCCAGAGAAGGGGGTTTAAAATGGTCATCTTTGTTTCTCACTACCCACATCAGTAAAGTTTGTTAATTGGCAATTCATTAAGTGAAATCGCCCAACTCCAGACTGTTTTGCTCACAGCAGGAGACCTGCAGGCACCTCCTGCCTGCCCACCGCTGTTGGGAAGTGGGGGATGTTGGTGACGTGGCAAAGCTGAGATGTGCAGAGCCTGGGCAGGGGTGTCCTGGGTGCTCTGTGTGGGCAAACCTTGCCTGGGGTCAGGGCCAGCACTTGGAAAACCTCAGTATCTGCCTCCATCTCCTGCCAGAATGAGCCTCCGGAGAGACCCAGTCCCAGCCCTGTTAGGGGAAAACACCACCGCTGCCCCCCTCCTGTGGTGTTTTTAGAGCCACGAGACACATCTGCTCCACTGCTGGGTGTAAGAAATGTTTTATTGCATGAACACTCCTGCTTCACAGGCAGCTCGGACTCGCTGCTCTTCCCTGCCTACCTGGCAGCAAGAAATCCCGTGTCAGGACAGTTCAGCACTCGGCAGCAGCACTGGACCCCTCCGAACCGCAGCTACCCCTTCTCGATACAAGCCAGGAGGTGGCTGAGCGTGGGCAGGACGTGCTCGGGGGGCACCTCTGGCCCCTCGCCCTGCCCGGCCGCCCGCAGCAGGAAGCTGTGCATGCCCGCGGCCCGGGCTGCCCGGTAATCCCGGCTGTAGTCATCCCCGATGTGAGCCGCCTGCTCGGGGCGGACCCCGCCGAGCCGCAGCGCCTGCTCGAAGATCCTCCCGTCCGGCTTGGCGAAGCCCGCGGCCTCGGAGGTGAGCACGAACTCGAAGTGGTGCCGCAGGTCGCACTGCGAGAGGATGACTTCCAGCCGGCTGTCGAAGTTGGAGACCACTCCCATGCGGAAGCCGAGCTGGCGGCACCGGCTCAGGGTCTCGGCGGCTCCCGGCAGCACCTCCCAGTTGTGGGAGCCGCAGTAGTCGCGGTAGAGCTTTTCCGCCAGCTTCGTCAGGGCTGCCTCGTCCTGCACGCCCGAGAGCCTGAAGCTCTGTTTGACGACATCCAGCCACCACTGCCGGGAGCTGAGCCCCTGGCCGCGGCCGTAGTTGGGGAAGCGCCGGCTCTGGGCCCCGTACGCCTCCCGGAAGCAGCGCCCCAGAGCCTCGGGCTGCACCTGCAGCCCGTGCGCCCGGGCCTCGGCCGCGTAGCTCTGGCCCACGGGCTGCCGCAGCCGCAGCAGCGTGTCCTTCACGTCCCACGTCAGCAGGCGCAGCCTGAGCATGGCCCAGCAACGCCCGGGACACAGCCGAGCCAGCTGCTCCCCGCGGTGCCGGTCACATCGGAGGCCTGCGGGCACCCCAGCCCCTTGTCCGCCTCAGTCCAAGTGTCGGTGTCCCTCCGGCGGGGCTCAGGGCCCCTCTGGGGTCAGCGCGGAGACGCGGCAGGGCGGGCAAACCCTGCTCGAGTCCCAGGCGCAAAGTCGGCCAGGCCGGGGCAGGGACACTCCCCCCGTGGGAGCTGCAGACGGGGCGGGCGGGGGCGCCGGGGCTGGATGCGGGGTGGGGGCGCGGGGCA
>VZTE01000108.1:910404-930803 GCA_013397775.1 Eulacestoma nigropectus
GCAGGTGATGGGACAGGGACAGGTGATGGGACAGGGACAGGGGCAGGTGCTGGGACAGGGACAGGTGTAGGTGCTGTGACACCGCCGGCACCAGCAGTTCATGAGGCCTCAGGGGCTGTTGGGGCTGGGAGCAGAGCAAGGGCACAGGGACAGCCTGGGGAGGGGGAGCTGGTGGAGCCCTGGGGCAGAGCTGGTGCCTTGGGAGTGTTACCAAAATCCTCCAAAATCCTTGGGATAATTAAGACTCCCTCTAAAGCTGACACTGTTAGTGAGTAAGGCATTATTGTATCCTTGGCCAAGAGCTGTGTGGGTGACAAAGTTCCAGCCTCCACACTGACCAGATACAAAACTTCCACTTACTTACACATTTTTAGCAAACAAATCCATGTTCATTGGTTCTAAGTTACACAGTTCTCTTCATTACTTAATATTCTATCCACTACTGGTTATTAATTTCTCGCTCTTCACGTTAATGTGGTCCACATTCTTTATTCTTTTTATCATCTTTTTTCTCAGACAGGGAATCGCCAACTTTCCAGGCCTTAATCTCTGCATTTTCTGGTTACTCCAACGCCCTTGAAGGGTCAGAAATTTAAGATCCCAGATGTCCAATCTACAACTCCCTTTGGCTTTGTTTATTGAAGCTTGGCAAGGTTAGTTTTAGCAAACTTGAGGTTTTGGTTATTTAATGATCAAAGTAATTGTAAGAGCCCGTGAAGAAACTTAACTAGTGCTGGCTAAAAGTGGGCACTGCTTACAGTTAATTAAAACAGTTAGTTAGGAAAGTTACATCATTTCCAACAGGAAATAGCAGCTGTTTTCCCCCACACTGGTTTCTGGCCTCTCTCCTCGGTGCTGTGTGAGGGCACAGGGCGCGTGAGCTCCTCCATCACTGCCCCACTGACCCCATGCCTGGCCTAAACCCTGTAATTCCATGAGACTTTATCCCTGTTGATAACCTGACCAGGTAAGTAAGAAAGCTCAGAGTGCAAGAAAGCAGATTAATTAGGTGCTGTGTTGGGGTGATACCTGAAACTGTGAGCAGTGATTGACAGCGCAGCTTTTTCCCATGGAAAATGGGAATCTTCTATTATCAAGGGCAGTGTTACTGTTGTGGGGAGAGCTCACAGAAACTTGTGAGCCCAGGTGAAGGTGATTGTGGTGGACACAGCGCCGTGCTGGGAGAAGCACACACTGAGCACTCAAGGGCCAGGCCTTGTGTGTGAGCCCTGGGTGACTGTTCCAGTTCCGGTGACTGGATTAATAAACACCATCCCTGCGTGTACAAATCGTGTCTGGGTTTTATGTCCTTTCCACGTGCTCTGTTGTTCACTCTGGCTGCTGTGTGTCCCTGGGCAGGTGTGGCAGTGCTGGCAGCGGGGAGGATGCATTCACACCCTCCTTCACACCGAGGCAGATGGACCTGTTGTGACAGTGACCACGACAGACTCGGCTCCTGGACGTGCTGGTGGCTCGGAGCTGTTGGAGCCTTTGGGAGCCGCTGCTGCTCGTTTTGGTTTGTGTTTTTTAGAGCGTGAGGTGTTTTTGTCCATGAATTGAGAACCAAGCGAGGTGGTGGTGTGGGATTGCCTGGGGAAGGGGTGGGATGGAGCAGAGCCAGGGATGGGGCTGGCCCAAATCCAGGGATATGGCCCAAAGCTGCCCCACTCACCGGCAAAGCCTGGGCTTGTGTCTTCTTGACACAACAGGCTCTCCTCCTTGGTCAGTGGTGTGAGTCCGTATTTGTTTTTAATTACAGTGTCTGGAGGTTGGTACATCGAATTCCAGGAAGGGAACTTAAAGCTCATCCAGTCCCACCCCCTGCCGTGGACAGGGACTGTATATGCAAATCTGTGTCATACCTATGTAGTACTTGTGTAAGATTTACGACCACTAGAATTAGACCAGGATAGGTTAAGAAAAGAAAAACTAGAATCATGTGTTAATTTTAATGGTCAATTAGCAAATATAATCCTCCCTTCTGTAAGTTTAGAGAGACTTCCACTATCCCATGTTGCTCCAAGCCCCATCCAGCCTGGCCTTGGGGTGGGATAAAATGAGCTGTAAGGTCCCTTCCAGAGTCTTTGATTCTGTTCTATGACAGCACTGATGTCAGGAGATGAACACTGTGAGCTTTAAGCCTGCAGTGAGGGTGGGCACTCCCTCAGCCTGCTTGTTTTTCACAAAATTGCACAAAAAATGTGACATTTACGGGTTAGCTGCAGGCACAGAGCTTACCCAGCAGTGTTTGTACTCCTCAGAACCCACTGTTAGTGCAGAGGGGCTTGAATCTCACTTGACTTCTGCGAAAATGACACTTTGGTATCATCATGGCTGAAGAAATATCAATACAAAAATACAGATTATTCCGGTGTAGAACAGTCCTTGTGGAACACCTGTATTGTTTCTAGCACTCTTGAAGCCCTGTTATTTTGGGTGCCATACAAGTCCTGGAAAGAGGAGGCTGTTGATGCAGTAGATTAACCCTTCCTCTCGTAAAATCAGGGATGAGGTGTGCCAGGACGTGGCGCACAGGCGAGCTGATGTTCTGAACTGCAAACCCTTACCTCTGGGCACTCCCTGGCTCTGCTCGGAGTGTTTTGGGGTTGCAGGATTAACTGTGAGGTCTTGAGCCTGAGAATCGTTCAGTGCGTTCCTAACCCCGTGAGTCACTTCACACCTCTCCCCCCCTCATTAGTGCTGAACAGATCCACCCCGAGCTGCTGCTGAGATCCGGCTCTGGGTGACTCAGAGGGACAGGGAAGTGCTCAGGAGAGTCAAAACAAACAACAAGAGACTCAGTGTTCACAAAGCTGAAGGCCGGGACACAGGGACACATCCCAAACTGGTGTTGGATGGTTTGTACTTACCAGTTTAAATTTCCTTGGGAGACTGTCCACAACTGATCTGGTTTTTTTAAAAGTTTTTTTTTTTCCTTTTGGCTATGGAAGAAGGATGAATGTGAAACACTTGGCAGCATCCTTTTTGAAAGGATATAAGCTTTTACTTGGTCATTATAATCTCTAAATTTTAAGTGCATCGGGCCTTTAACTTACAGCTAGTGCCTGGGATCGTTCAGTTTTTCCTTTCCCTAAAGACAAGCCAGGCACTGCAGCCAGGAGCCTGGTTCCCAGAGGACAGAGCTGTCCCATGAAGGTGTCACTCCCACCCTTCTCTTCCTGCCTCAGGCCCTCTGAGTTTAGCTCACCTCTGACGAAGGCCTCCAAGTGCAGCACTTTTGCTCTCAAAATATCTTCCTGGCGTTCTTTTTTTTAACCATAAACTAATTCAGCAGTTTTAACTGTCAAAAAAAGTGCCAGCCTGAAGTTCTGCTGATTGAGTGGACTCTCCTGTGTGACCTAAGACAGAGAGTTGGACAAATCCTGCGTACCAGGTCAGAAGCTATTTTCAGCTGCGTGGACCGACTATTGCATTAACTGTAACTTTGTTATTCCCTTTGGAAAGTGCTTCGGGAAGGAAACCTGTAGGGTAACCTCTGTGTTACCTTCTGTGGTGCTCATTCGGGTTTGTGACACCATGAATCTTGCTTCTGTTTGTGCCGTGCTCCAGCCAGAGCTGAGCTCTGCAGCAGGCTCAGGCATTGTCTCACCTGAACAGATGAACCTGGTGCTCTGTGATAACACTGGGAGAGTGGGTGCTCTCAGCTCCGAGGGAAGGGAATGCCTTCCTGCTTACGGATAATGGGATCATGGTTAGACAAAATAGGCAATAATCAGGCTATGCTCGGCTAATTGATCCAGAATACCAATTAGTCCACAGAGGTGGCTTAAAGGGGCCCCAGTAAGGCTGGGCTAATGGTGTGCCACTACCCAAATGGGATCCAGCTCTGTGGGATTCTATGTCTGCCAAATGTACATTAAATTTGACCCTACAGGAGTGGAAAGTCCTTGAATTGAAAATGGTTTGGGGCTGGGCAGCTATTTTGAGAAAATGTCTCATGTGCCTGTTCTGTTCTTGTGTTCTCCCCTGGGCATTACCTTCTGACATGAAACAGGAGCTTTGTCTGACCCAATGGGTCTGCTTTTATTTTCTTCAATATTCCTGAATATTCTTATCTCCTTAAATATTCTTGTAAAGATTCCTCACTGAGAGGGTGGTGGGTCACTGGCACAAGCTCCCTGGGGACGTGGTCATGGCACCAAGGCTGCCAGAGTTCCAGAAACATCTGAAGGATGTGATTAGTCATAGGATTTAATTCTAGTCCTGCAAAGGAGTGGGGCTTGACGATCCTTCTGGGTCCCCTCTAGCTGGAGAGACTCCGTGTGCCTGTTCCCATGCCTGGGCTAAAGGGGGGGACTCAGGATCACAGCTCTGGGGAGAGAAAGGGGGCAGCTGCCCTTGGGGCAGCAACTTCACTCTAGACCAGCTTAATCTGAACATAAAAGTGTTGGAGAACCTTGGTTTACTTTGTCCAGCCTGGGAATGGGGCCTTACTACATGATAAAGGAGATCTCTGTCAAGAAAGAGAAACTTACCCTGTTCTGTTGTGGCCCAGGACAAGGCACAATGGCTTTAAACTGAAGAAGGGTACATTTAGTTAGATATTGGGGACGAATTGTTCCCTGGGAGGGTGGGGAGGCCCTGGCACAGGGTGCCCAGAGAAGCTGTGGCTGCCCCTGGATCCCTGGCAGTGTCCAAGGCCAGGCTGGACATTGGGGCTTGGAGCAACCTGGGATAGTGGAAGGTGTCCCTGCCCATGGCAAGAGGTGGAACTGAATGGGCTTTAAGGTCTCTCCCAGCCCAAACCAGTCGAAGATTTGGTACCAAATGTCAGAAATATTTGATTTTCTGTGAAATTAGTGAGCTAACCTGGCTCACTGGGAGGCAGAGCAGTGTCAGACCCTGGGGAGCAGAGCCCATGTGAGGTACCTGAGAGGAGAGCTCAGCTATTTCCTGCAGCTCCAGACAGCTCTGCAGTTCAGCTCAGGTGACAGGCAATAACTTCCTAAGCTGTTTTAACTTCATTACTTTGATCCATTTGACCATTCTAAGGCCAAAAGCATAGTTCCCAAGAGACCTTTTGCCACATTGAAACTGAACTCTTTTATGAGAACTGTCACTAAGGACCCAGCTTGGTTATTACATTGTTTTTATTGCATTAAAATAAATCAACGATGGATTAACACTCAGCATTTGTCAAAATGCTGCAGCAGGACTGGATGCTCAGATCAGACATCCTCTAAGAGACCTGGAATGTCTCGTGGTGCTGCTCTTCTGTGTTGCTGAGGGTTCAGAGTGCAGAAGAATGGTGCTGTGAGCTGATGTGCTGCTGTCATTCACTGGGCTTTTAATCAGGCTGAGGCTGTGAGACAGGTGTGTGTTAAACACCCAGCCTGAGAAAGTCCCACTGCCCTAAGGAAATGCAAAACCAAGGACAAAGCCTTCAGCTGGGAAAATTGAGAGGTGTTTGGGTATTAAGTCAAGTGCGTGCCCAACTTACAGTTATCCTGCAGGCTGGGCATGGCAAAAGGGAAAAAGGAAAAGAAAAAAAAATGAAAAAATAGTTTCTGATGCCCCGTTGGTGCTTTGGGGTCAGTGTCTCCTCTCAGCCTGCTCCGAGGGAATCGGACCGTGCTGTGTTCCTTTCCTGAGGAGAGAATCATGGAATCCCAGACTGGCTTGGGTTGGAAGGGACCTTAAAGCCCATCCAGTCCCACCCCTGCCATAGGCAGGGATACCTCCCACTATCCCAGGCTGCTCCAAGCCTCGTCCAGCCTGGCCTTGGGCACTGCCAGGGATGGGGAATCCACAAGACATGGATAACCCACGGTGCTCTGATGGCCCCTTTCCTCTCTAATTGCTGTTTCCTCACTGTGAAGGGTGACAGTGGGAGGCTCTGCCAGCCCTAAAAGAGATATTCTTTCCAGGATGTTTCTGGAGTGATCAGAAACCTGTGCCTCAGAGGGATCCCTCTCCTGAATCAACCCTGGATGTCTCCCTTACCAGCCCCAGGGCAGGCAAGGGAAGCAGCCAGGCAGTTTGTGCAGCTTTAGAATGTTCCAGATGGGTGAAAATCGGAACTGAAATAAAACAAGAGCTTCTCGCTCTCCCACCTTTTCCCTGCTGCTCTCCTCCTGGAGAGGAGCTGGTTTATGGAGCAGCTCTAACACAAACCATGCTGTGGTCACAGCTGCCTTAGTTTCAGCCACAGTTCAGCGATGGCAAAGGGACAAGATGAGTTGTTTCCAGCAAGCTTGGCCTTGCCAAAGGATGGGCACAGGAACAAGTGGTTGTGCACGGAGACTGTTCTGTGCTCTGCATCCCTGGTGAGCCACCAAGGGGCTGTGCCAGCTCCTGCTCACGTGGGGTTTGTTACAGAGCCTCTGCCTGCCCTAGAAATACTCTGTGCTTCCAGCCACGGGCATCCTGGGTCCTTACAGCAACGCCTCAGAGCCCAGAACTGCTGTGGGCTGCTCCCTGTGCAGGTTCAGACTGTTCAGCTTGTGGGGAAGGGGCAGAGAGGGAGATTTAGAAAAGATCAGCTGAAGGAGTTTGTTAGCCAAAATGATGGGTGCAAAATGCCAAAGACATCAAGTCCTATGGAGAGGCAGAGACACAGTTCTTGTAAGACTCTGGATGTTGCCAAGACTCAGACATTTTGGCAAAGCAGCAGTGCTGAGCTGAGTGCTGTGCTGGGATCCTGGGCTGTGGGGACACTGTGGAAGGGGATGGATGGTTTTGGGCAGTGGGCAGTGGGCAGGAGCAGCCCATGAGGTTTGCGTTGGTGCTGGTTTAACCCTCAGTGCACTGTCCTCTCCCAGCTGGGAGGGGCAATTTTCCAGGAATGTGGAGTCCCAAGTGCATCTGCCTCAAAAGGAGAAGCCCACAGAGCTGCAGGGTGGCAAAGGCAGCAGCAAAGACCACGCCGGGGATGTTGCTGCTGCTCTGGCTCAGATTTGGGCTCCAACAGTGGGGTCACACTCTGGGATGTGAGCAGGTAAGGGGTGGTGTATGTAAAATACCCTGGCAGGAGGAGAAACCCTTCTTGGGCCTCAGTTTGGAAAAGGATTTGCTAATGAGCCAGTCATCCTCTTTGTTGGGTTCCTAATTGGAGTTTTCCAGGGAAAGGCTCAGCTGTGCCTGCTGCAGAGGTGGTGTCAGGGACAGCAGCACCTCAGCTGGGCCCTGGGGAAGAGGGGCTGCAGCACTCCCACTGCTGGAAAGTGCTGTGGTTTGTGTGCCTGCCCTATATGGCAGGCTGTGCTAATCCCAGAAATCTGCCCTCAGGATTGCCCAGAAATAGCCCAAACCCTCCTTCTTGCAATCCTCTTACCATCTGGGAAGCCAGATAATTTTTCCCAGTCTGATTTAGTTTCTTTAGTTCCAAAGGCAGCCTCAACCTTGTGGGTTTTCTGTGTGCATATGTTACCCTTTCGCCTGGAATAACTGTCTAAGCACGTGTTTGGATTTGAATATCCAGCCAAAGGCAGACCCTGGTGCTGGCAGACTGAAATTTGTAATGGAGAACGGTGTTAAATTTTAAAAGAAAGTCATTAACTCCCAGGCCAACCAGCTGAATGGGCAGTTTGCTGGAGACTCCAACAAAACTGCAGGTTAAGGTCAGTCCCGGGGTTGGAATGTGAGGAGGGAGTTGGAAGGAGTCGATTCCTTGCTGTTGGGAGCCAGGAGAGAACGGGGCTGTTCCGGCACCACCATCTCTTCCGAGCTTACAATTTAATTTGTACCTTCCCAGACTGGATCTCTGCTCCCTTGGGACATTTATATACTGGTTTGGGTTTGGGTTTTTTCCCCCTCCTTTGCAGTAGTACCACAACCAAAGGCTTGTGGCAGCTCAGTCACAGCTTGGACGTTGCTGGAGAGGATCCTGAGCCTGCGTGGGAGCCATGGAGCAGCTGGGAGAGCTGGGGCTCAGGCGTGAGTGCTCAGGTGATCTCCCCACTGCCTTTGCAGCACTGCTCTTTCTTTCTCCTGGGGGGAGGATGGATGATGGCTCTGTGGGTGGCTGGTCATGGGAGCCAGATCCTGGTGGCTGGAGGAGATGAGGGTCTGTATCTCCCCTGTGCCTGTTGTGGGGGGCTGGAGATGCCCAGCTCCATGTGGGATCATGTTTGATCTCGGGGCTCTCTGTGCTGCAGGATGGAGTGGATTTGAATCTCCTGGGTTTGTGTGTTAGGAGTGATTTCTGCAGGCAGCAAGCCTCAAACCCTCTGGGAGATGGGTGGGGGGAATTCCGTGGGCTGGGAATTCCACAGAGACTCTTTACTATCATTTATTTATTATTATTTTGAAAGCCCTGTCCCCTGGGACTCTTTCACCCAAAGCTGCGATTTGCCTGCTTTGGCTGGAGGGACAGAGCATTTGTTACTGTCCTGCTTGCCTCTTAAAAGCCTTTTGCAGTGAAGGCATGGAGAGAGGAGGCTTTGTGTGAGCCTGGGGAGCTCCTGGGAGACAGGGTGGGTGTAAACACCTCTGTGTGCTGGGAGAGCTGCGGGAGCTGCTGAGAGGAACCACGCAAATCATGGTGCTGGGGCTGTTGAGGTGCTGTGCTGTGAAGGGGACCAGGACACGGCAAGGCTGGGCAGGTACACGCTCTGCTCCCACTCCAGAGGTTCAGGATACCTGGGATTATGGGGGGAATGGTTTGCCGTTCGCTCAGGAGGCTGCTCGGTGTTGTCTGTCCTGTGGGCTGAGCTTCAGTGCAGTGAAAAAGGCAATCCCAGATTGGTTTGGTTTTTCCCAGGGGCAAGTAAATTTGCTGGGAACAAGCTTTAAATTTGATGGGTGGCAGATAGAGATCACCAGGAATGTCAGCAAATGGATTCAGCTGAGCAAATGAAGAAGAGTTTTCTATTATCTTGAAAGCAGGAACGTTTAGAAGTGAAAGGAATGGGGATCCAGCTTCCCCCTGGACTCAGATCCAGCAGTGGTGTGAGAAAAGACAGATGTGCTGGAGCTGCTGGGGAGCTCCTGGTGCTGTCTCACAGATGCTCCTGCACTGCTTGTGCATCCCCTGCACTTCGGTGAGGGCAGCAAAGGCCACTGCTGTGCTGAACAAACAAGCAGCAGTTACAGAATAAATCACATCTTTGTTCGGGGCCCCCTCCTCACCCCACCCTGAACTCTGGGTCCCAGTGGCTGGAGACGGCGGGAGCTGATGGGGAGCTGCAGCAGGGCTGAGCAGCTCAGCTGTGCCTTGGGCTGTGAGTGCCCTCGGTGCGGGGGGCTCCAGCAGCACAGCATCCATGGGGGTGGATCTGGGTGCTTCCCGGAGCTGGAAAGGGACTCTCACGGCCCGAGTGGACTCAGCTCTGGGCCTTTTCTGCCCCACTGGTCACTGAGCTGCACATTGCCCTGCTGCCACCCTGGCTCGTGCCTTGCTGCTGTGCTGTGGGAAGGAGGGAAGAGGAGGCACCTGGCCCCTTTCCACCAGGAAAGCAGAAGCTTTGCATGGGAGCTGGCAGCAGCAACCCTGCCAGGCCTTCCCCAGCTCTGAACACCCCCTGAGGCACCAGACCCTGGGCAGTGTTGGCTGGCTCTTGGCTGGGTGCTTCCCAAGGCCCCTGCAGGGTGCAAAGGTCGGGCTGACACTGCAGGGCCAGGCAGCCCCAACAGAGCTGTGCTCTTTGTCCGGGGGCTTCGGAGGCTGCTGGGGTGTTTTTTGTCTCCACCAGTGCCCAAAGGGGCTTGGATTTCTGGCAGTGGTACAATAGCTGTCTGTGGCAGTGATGGATCGGGCTGTGCACAGAGCATTCCTCCTTCCTTTCCTCCCTTGTTTGCTGTGTCCCTCCTGGTGCTTTTCCTGCAGTTTCAGGCAGTTCTGCTGGTGGAAGTTCAGGTGAATCAAACCAGTGCCCCTGCCAAACTTTAGGAGGAAAGGCAGCTTTTCTGGTGAGCAAACAGCCTTTCCAAGCTGCTGCCTCTGCCTAGGGGCCATGAAGATGGAGCTGGAGGTATTTTGGGGTACCTGGAGGCACTGGGCAGGGCATGGTAGGTGCTATCCATCCTGGTACACACTGGCATGGGGCCAAGGGATGGAGGGACAGGACACAGGGAATGGTTTCTCACTGGCAGAGGGCAGGGATGGATGGGATATTGGGAAGGAATTGTTCCCTGGGAGGGTGGGGAGGCCCTGGCACAGGGTGCCCAGAGAAGCTGTGGCTGCCCCTGGATCCCTGGCAGTGTCCAAGGCCAGGCTGGACGGGGCTTGGAGAAACTTGGGATAGTCTTTAAGGTCTCTTCCAACCCAGACTATTCCGTGATTCTAAGCCTGTCCTGAACATCCAGTTCAGGGCAGCATCTTCAGTGTCCTGGACAGCTGCTTACAGATTAATGAAGCCCTGACAGGACTTGGTCATCTGTTTTAAATAAAATAAAATAGTGCTGAGCAGAGCCTCTGGGACACGCTCGGTGCGTGGGGTGGGAAGGGCCATGGCCAAGGCTGCAGCTGGGGCTCCTGCCAGGGGTGACTCCCTCTGAACGTGGGTCTGTCTCCTGCTGTGACACTGCATCGAGTGCATTGCCCTCGTTCCTCTCCTTTGTGCTCACAGGGAAAGCTGGGGCAAGGTGGAGACAAAGCCCTGTGGCAGGTAAAACTGAGGGTACAGCAGAGCCTGTGCTGTCCCTGGTGTCCCCGCTCCCTGACCTGCTCTCATCTCCTCTTTTCCCTGGCAGGGACAGGGCAGAGTCCCCCGGTGCTGGAGCATCTGCCAGCAGTGACCAGGGGGCCACACCGGGCTGGACAATGCTCCCTGCGGGGCCGGCGGGGACCCTCGGGGAGCAGGAGGAGGATCAGCCATGCCCGACTGAAAGGGAAAGGTGAGTGAGGGGGTGTGGGAGGGGCTGTGGCCAGCCGGGGCTCAGCCCTGGCCCGGGCTGTGTGGAGGGGCCACCACGGGCAGGGGTGGTGGGGGTGCGTGTCCAGCACCCTGGGCTGTACAGGAGATCTTGTTTGCTTTCATCCCGGAGACTTCTGGGACAGCCCAGCCTTTGGAGAGGGTTTTTTTTCCCCCCAACAAACCATCTCCATCATTCCTCCCCACCCTCCGGAGCTGGTGCTGAGCTCTGGGTGCCTCCCGGTGAGCTGCGGCGCAGCACCCAGAGCCAGTGGGTGCATTGCCAGCTCCTGGGGGATGGAATGGGCTGCTCTGGGGTCCTGCAGGGTGACCCCATAAGCCTGAGGGGGCTGCATGCCTCTCTCCTTGTCACATGAGAGCCAAGCAGGTCCCCCGTGCGCTGCCATCCCCCCTTTCCTGCCTCACCCTCACAGACCAGTTCTGCCTGCAGTGATTTCCCCAGGGTGCTGTGAATGCTTCTGTCCCGGGGGGCAGTTCCTTAAACAGCTGAGAATGTGCCAGCAAACCAGCACGGACAGTCCCAGGGATTACTTACAGCAGGGAGGGTTTTCCCTTCCCTCAGCAGCTCATTCCTGGTGCACCATCGGCAGGGCGGCCGCGGCTCGGGGCTCCGCGGGGGCGGGCAGGGCACTGTCCCCATCCTGGCACTGTCCCCATCCTGGCACAGGGGCGGGCAGGGCCCTGTCCCCATCCTGGCACTGTCCCCACCCTGCCACAGAGGCGGGCAGGGCACTGTCCCCATCCTGGCCCTGTCCCCACCCTGCACAGGTGCGGTCCCCGTTCAAACCCGCGGGGCCGATGGGAGCCGCTCCATTCAAACCGCGGCGGTTGCTCCATGTTCCATGNCCCGCGCGGGGCCCTGTCCCCATCCTGGCACTGTCCCCCCCCTGCCACAGAGGCGGGCAGGGCACTGTCCCCATCCTGGCCCTGTCCCCACCCTGCACAGGTGCGGTCCCCGTTCAAACCCGCGGGGCCGATGGGAGCCGCTCCATTCAAACCGCGGCGGTTGCTCCATGTTCCATGGAAACCCCGCTCCCCGCGGGCTCGGCGGGCACGGCTCCAATTCCCGCAGCTCCTAATCAGAGGTGTCGTGCCATGGAGGCCGGCAATGTGCTCAGAGTCTCGCTCTGCTCCCGCCGGGCCGGTGCCCTCCCGGGAGCTCCCTTCTGCCTCAGCACGTTCGGTAAGCGCGGAGCCCCGGCTCGGGGAGCCCGGGGGATGCCACTCCGGCCGGGCTACCGTGGGAAGGGGCTGGGGAGCCGCTCCCCGAAGGAATCGGGGCCGGGCAGCAGCTTCTGCCTCGCTGAGCCGCAATAATGCCCGGAACCGGGAGCCCCGGTGCAGCCGCCGCGGTGTGGGCAGCGCTCTCCGGGTGTCCCATGGCCGGCTCGTTCTGCCCCCTGGATGGACACGAGCTGGGGCAGGGCTGGCCGGAGCTGTGCCCCCGTTAGCGCAGAGCCCGAGTTTCCTTTTTGCTCTTTGGGGGTGTCTCTGTGGCTGCCTCAGGTGCGCAGCGCGGCTTTGAGAAGCCCCCGGCTCGGCTCTGCGGGTGGCGCTGGCCCGGGCACGGCTCGGCTGCGAGCCCCGAGTGCCTCCCTGCGAGCAGGTGGGTTTGGATGTCTTGTGGATGTCCTGGCCGCTCGTGGTGTGTGATGGCTGGGCAGCAGCGTCACACGCAGGGCAGCCCCAGCCGTCCCCAGGGCAGGACAGTCCCCAAACCGGCATCCCCCCAAATCACCCAGCACAAAAACTTCCCTTCCCCTTCCCCTCTCCCTCTCGTTCCCGCTGACTCCTGCACAGGGGCAGTTTCCTCTCGTGTTGTAACATCTGCTGTGTGCTAACAGTGGAGCAGGGAGATTCCCACAGCCTCAGAGATCTGCAGATAGCAGAGGGGTTCAAACCTCGTGCCCAAAGCCTGGAGTGGGAGGATGAAGCTGGGGACAGTGTTCTCTCTGCTCCAAATCGGTGTTGGAGCTGTCCTGACTCATCCCACTCATCTCCTGTCTTTGCTCTCTCACCTTGCACTTGTAGAAATTTTGCGCACAGACACCATTTCCACGTGTCCATGCACACGTGAGCTGCTCAGAGGTTGGACTGGTTTTTTATTTTGAGTGAAAAATGTGTTCTCTGAATTGTTTCAGGTTAAACAATCCCATCAGATATCCCCTCCCAAGCAAGCCCGAGCCCTTGGGTGTGTCTTTGGCAAAATGAAATGTTGGGTTTTAACTTGCAAGATGTTTATGTGTCTGTGCATTATGTTTACTCGCCTCTAAATTATGTTTACTCACTTGTTTGTTGTGTTTTGTAAACTGGGGAAGAAGTGAAAATGGGATATTTGGCTTTGGACTAAGGGAAACATTGTAGTAGTGATGGTTTCAGTCTTTGGATTTTCCAGGGGCTTTGGGAAATACTTCGTTTTGGGTTGATCCAGAACAATTCCATCATTAGAGACCCTTCATTGCCATTAAAATCTGCACATCCCATTGAGGCTGGCAGGCCCAGCTCCCAGGGAACCTTTTGGGAGGACATTCAGAGGGGAGGCCGCCCACCCTGCACCCCTTAACCATTGCACCACACCCTGACAAACACCGTGGGCTGAGTCTTTGTGCAGCCTGAGCCTTGTGGGGGATTTTTTGGGCTGATGCAGAGTTGCCAGTGCATGGAAAAGCGAGGGAATGGGTGTGAGCAGGCTGGCAGAGCAGCGGTGCTGCCCTGGGAGCCGTGCCCGCACTCAGCAGGGCACACCTTGGCTCTCCCAGCACTGACCTCCTGCACGGGGGCTGGGACCCGGTGGGTTTTCAGTGCTGGCAGACAGTGCTGATCTGCAGCCTGACCCTCTGCGAGCTGGGATGTTTCCCCTCAGCTCCCCGGGGTGGGGAGGCAGGACATGTCTGGCCCTGTGCGAGCCTTGCAGCTGTGGGGTGGGTGAGTCCTGCCTCCTCCAGCCTGTCCTCCAGCCTGTCCTCTCCTGTCCCCAGGCCAGCTGAAGCTGTCCATCGAGGTGCGGGGCCGGACGCTGGTGCTGCACGGTGAGTGTGTCCCTGGAGCATCCCAAAGTTGCCCCAGAGCCACAGTGGGCTGGTGGTGGGGACAGCAATTCCACGCTCTCCCTTTAAGCTCTTTGGAGCTTTGTGGCAGCTGTTGGGAACAACCCTGTGGTGCGGTGGCACAACTGGGAGCTCTTTGATTGGGAGAGCAAACTGAAATTTCCAGAGACCTTCATTTCAGGGTGAACACTGTGCTTGCACACACGTGTATGAATTATTTTTCTTTTATTCCATATGAAGAGAAAAAAGGCAAATACAGGTTCCTGGAGGAACCTTAGAAACCACTTCCTGAAGCATCGGAGGGGCTGGCAGAGCCCCTTTTCCCCTCGTGCCCTGGGCTGTCCATCGGGCTGGATGTGTTTATTAGGAGCACAATCTGCCTGTGCCAGAGGCAGAGCCACTTCGGCCTTGCTGGGCTTGTGAGGAGGGAGCTTGGCCTGGCTCTGACAGCCCATCCCGTGCTCTCCAGCTCTGCTGCACATCCCTGGCACATCCCTAGCACGTTCCTTGCCCCAGGCAGCCACAGGGTCCCGGCAGCGGGGCCGAGCAGCATCGGGGCAGCGTCAGGATGCGGCTGTTGATATTTAACTGGATGATACATTTGGCTCCAGGGCAGGGAGACCAAGGCTGGGGGAAGCCAGGCAGAGGGAATGCAATTTGCCATCCGGATGCTGAACTGCCTCTGCCACTGACCTCACCCACGGCCTGTATTTATAGCACGGGTGTGTTAAAGGGCAAGTACAATAAACCCCTGCCCCTGTCTGAGGGCACCCAGGGGGTTCTGCCCCACAAGGAGGGGTCACCCTGTGGAGCAGAGCAGTGTGGAGTGGGAAGATGCCTTCCCTGCTGCTTTGGGATGTGACCATTTCATTTCCTTTCCAGTCATGGAAGCAAAAGGTCTGATGGGAACGGAGTGCTGTGCGTGCAACTCCTACGTGAAGGTGGGTCCTCCTGGGGCTTTGTGCTTTTTCGGGGGAACTTTGTGGTTGGCTCCTCCAAGCTTGCTCTGCTCTGTTTGTCCCTTCCCCTTCCTTCTCCATCCTGCTCTGGAAGAGCATCCCCAGCTCGCAGGGAGCTGGCTGGGCTCTTGCCCAGCGCTGGACAGCTCATGGGTTTTGTTGGCAGTGTCTGTGTGAAGTAGAAGAGGGGAGGACAGGACCCTGCTGAGGGCTGTGTCAACCATTCGTTGCAAGAACGTCCCAGCGGGTGCCCAGAGCCTGGTGGGGATGTTTGCTGGCACGGGGTGGGTCTCCTGCTGGGATGTGCACAGTGCAGGGAGCAGCTCCCCTGAGAGGGGGTGCGAGTTAGACACCAGCCAGCCACACTCATGTACGTCACTCCTTGATTTTTCTGCTCTTTTCCCTCCCTCCCCTGCCCCGAGCAGGTCTGTAATGCAATTACCAGGCAGGCAGAAGGGTGAGGTGACCCCAACCACCCGTTAGCACTGGCTCAGCAAGGTCTTTGAGCTCAGCCATCCATACAGGTGGCTGTGCCAGTCTCCTGCCACGGCAGCTGGGGCCGGTGCGGGCTCTGGGAATGTTAACACGCTGCTTTTTCCCTCCCAAAGATGTCCATTGTGCCAGATGCTGACTGGAAGTGCAGGCAAAAGACGAAGACTGTGCCAGACAGCAAAAATCCTGTGTTCCACGAGCACTTTGTGTTGTGAGTATGGCAGGGCAGGGGCAGCTCTGGGCCATCCCCCAGCACCGTGTCACACAGGGCCGTGGGGACCCCCTGCCTGCTGTCCCGGGGCTCCCTCCCCACGCCAAGACCTCGTGTTTGCTTTTGCTTTGTGAGCTCCAATGAACACTCAGCATGCCTGAGCAGCTCTGCTGCTGAGATGAGGAGTGACAGACATTATTCTGCTGGTTTTTGTAGCTGGAGTGCCTTGAAGTTTTGGGCAGAGCTCTGCAGAGCTGTCAGCACACACAGCATGGCAGCGCTGCTCCTGCATGCTCAGGCTTCCTTGCTGGGCAGGAGTTGGACAAACACACTCCATTTCCTAGCCCTTGCACCTGCAGTAGTGTGAATGAGGAAGGTAAAAGGGTTTCCTACAGCTCCAGCATGGGAAAGGAGCTGCATGACTTAGTGTTTGAGTAGAGCTTGTCACTGCTGGTGGCTGAGGCTGTGCCAGCCCTCTGACCCATGCATCGTTTGATTTGGCACAGGGTGGTGGTTTCAGAGCATGAACTGTGGCTTGCTCCTTGCATTTACCCTCTGATGTTGGATGTGTGTCTTCCTGCAAGATTATTTCCCCCCTGAAACCGTGTGAGGGGTATCCCACACCTGCCCAGGAGAGGTCACATCCCCTTGCAGGTGTCTGCCAGGAATGAGCAGATTGCTCTTTGGGGAGCTGCTGCAGTGCTCTGTGCAGAGACTGGAGGAGAAGACCTGGCTCTGAGGAGGCTGAGGAGTCTGTGGCTGTGAGGGCAGCCCTTGCTGAGTGCTCCTGGGGAGGCTGATGGGCTGTGCCCTCTTCTTGTTCCAGCCCAGTGCAAGAGGAGGATGAGCAGAAGCGTCTCCTGGTCACAGTCTGGAACAGAGAGAGGAATTCCAGGTAAGGGGCTGCCAGCTGTCATTTGATCCATTTTAAATGCCCCTGTTGTGGCAGAGAACCTGCCCCCTGCTCTGGTCACCCCATGTGAGCTCCTCCAGGGCCCTGAGGGCTGGTCCTGACCTCAGGGAAGGGCTTGGGCCAGGGATGTCCCAGCTGGGGTCACACTCGTGGGCAGCCAGTGCTGGTGGGCACCACGGGCAGGCTGTCAGAGAGCAAACCCCACCCTTGGCACTCTGTTGCCATTGCTGCTGCTTGGTAGCCATCAGCTGGGCCAGCATTTAACCCCCTGCAGCCACTCATGCCTGCACTGCTGGCCAAAGCCAGGTGGGGCTGGAGTGGGCTGGGACCTCCCCTCCCTCTGGGGACAGTGCAGCGAGGGGCACCAAGGGGTCTGGCACCTTGCAGGCTGTGCTGCCAGCCCAGGCAAGTGCCACCTGCCTCCTTGGCCAAGCTGCTGCCAGCACCACGAGGTGACCTGGGTGCTTCATCCAGCTCCTCCTTGCCCTGCTGCGGCTGAGCCGTGTGGTTACACCGTGCCTGCTCGCACCACGGGGCAGGGGCACCTCCTGGGCACTGCCTGGCTCCCAGCATGGGCAGGGATGGTTGGGGGCTCCCTGGAAAGGGGTGCAAGGGGGGATCTGGTGCTTCAACAGGCGTATGCTGATGGTCCCTGAACTCTGGTTGTGCTGCAGGCAGAGTGAACTGATCGGCTGCATGAGCTTTGGGGTGAAGTCCCTCCTGTCCCTGGACAAGGTACCTGCGTGTCCCAGTGCAGAGTGTGGGGCTGGGGCCTGGCTCTTTGGGCTCTCTGGGCTTGGTGGGTGGATAAAAACAGGCTTTTCCCACCGTGGGAGAATGTTCCTAGGGAGCTCCCTGCTCCCATTCCCAGTATGGATGGCTGGGAATGGGAATGTGAGACTGGAGTTGGTGTGGCTGTTGGAGTCAGGGGTGGGGAGGCTGTCAGAGGAGGGATCCTGGCACGGGGGGGGTCACTCCCTTTGGCAGGGACACACAGTGGCAGCGACTGGGGGTGCACAGAGGTGTCCCCAGCACGTGCTGCCTGCCCGGTTTGTATGTGGGGGACACAGGACACGGGGCCAGCCTGGCCTGGGTCACATCTGACACATGGGTGAGGGGGTGTGATGGTGGGGACACATCCCTCCCAGGAGCCCGCCTGATTCCCAGCAGTGTGTTGGTGGGCAGACACGGAGGTTTTTTGGCTGTTCCTGCAGGAATTCTGTGCCAGGATCCCTGTCCCTGCTGCGGCGGGTTTGTCACAGTGCTGCTGCCCCAGCCTGGCTGCTGCTCGTTAGTGCAGCTGGCTCTGCCTCCCTCCGTGGCAAACAGCTCCCAGCGACCACCAAAGCACGGGAATGCTTTATCCCAGCGGCCACTGCTGAGGGATTCTGTCCCTGGGCTGCAGAATATCTCGGCAAGCTGGAGGGGTTTCATGGAAGTGTTAATACATCCCCTGAGCTCACAGAATCACAGAATATCCTGAGCTGGAAGGGACCCACAGGGATCATCAAGCCCAACTCCTGCACAGACGATCCCACCCGGTGCCCGAGAGCGTTGTCCAAATGCTCCTTGATTTTTTAAATTTCCACACCTGAGGTGTGGACATTTTTCTTCATAGCAGGAGACTGAAAAGGAGCTGTTGGTGGCAGTGGCCTGAGAGGTGGGTGAGAGGTGGCTTAAGCATGGCCTCCTCTGAAATTTGGACAAGTGAGGTGCAGCTTTTTTAAAACAGTGTGGTGCTCCTGGGACCTCAGCAAGGCTGAGATGAGGTCTTATCCCCTGGCTGCTGCATGATACTGCTGGATATCCTCTAAAAACCTGAATTTTTTTCCTTCAGTGTTGCTCCTTCCCTCCTTGCAGGGAGGATGGAATTTCAGCTGTTGCTGAGAGAAGGACTGTGGGCTCTGTGTGTGTCTGGGCATCTCTGTGTGCTGCTCCTGGGGCACCTCCTGCCCTGGCTGGGTGAAATGGAGCTGAGCCTCTGCCCCTGCACCCACAGCTGCTTCCTTCCCCACAGGAGATCAGTGGCTGGTATTACCTCCTCGGGGAGGACCTGGGCAGGACCAAGCACCTGAAGGTGGCCATGAGGAGGCTGAAGCAGAGCACAGGTGTGTCCCGTCACAGGAATATCCCAGGGGGTGTTGGCAAGGCTTGGAAGAGGAGTCACTCCGTGTGTGAGCCTGTGCTGGTGTGGAGCAGCCCCAGCCCCACTGCACCCTGTGCCCCCACGGGCTCTGCTCAGCCCTGTGGTGCCCAGTGGGCACTGGCATCCCAAAAGCTTGTGGGGTGGGGATCCTGGCTGGTTCAGCAGGCGCTGCTCTCCCCTTCAGCTGCACTTCTGGGGCTCTGTGGGGACCCTGACACTGCAGCCACGTCTGTCCCTCTTGCTTGGCCTTATCCTCCTGCTGCCTCCTGCCTCTCAGGAGCTCACTGGGGAGCTCTTGGGGCCCAGTGCTGTGACCACGCTCTGTTTGCCCCTAAGGTGCTGGAGCTTTTTCTCCTGCCTTGGTCCTGCAGTGCTGCCAGGGTGTGGAGGAGCAGAGGCTGGCACAGGGCAGGGTGGGACAGCAGTGCCCGTCTCAGGTGTGCAGCCACCCTCGAGCTGCTGCCTGGAGGGGATGTGCCCATGACATGTAAAGGTCTCATGTGCATTTTGGGATTGTCAGCTGTGCTGTCACATTCACGGGGCCTTTTCCTTTTTAAAAATTCTTTTAAAAATTGTTTCAGAAGTCAACCCAGGAAGTCAAGGTGCAGCCCAGGACAGCCAGGACGCTGTGACCCTGCAGCAGCTGAAGGTGGGTGTGACAGGGCTGTGACCCGCCAGCACTGGGAAGCTGTGGGGTCGAGTGCCTGCTTGGGGGGTTCCAGATGAGCCAAGGGACAGTGTGTAGGTGAGGGAGATGCTGAGGTGGGGGAGCTCTGTCGCCTCCCAGTCACACCACAGCTGTCACAGGCAATTTGTTACCCCAATCAGGCCCCAGCTAGTGGAGGAGGGTGATTTGAGTGCTAACCCCCATTGCCTCAGGGACCTCCTGTTTTTCCAGTGTATTCCCACTCAAGGCAAAGCACCAGCACTGCCTGGGATGGGGGGGCTGGGGCTGCCAGGCTCCTGCCCCACGGCATCGGGCCCTGCCCAGCTCTGTGGCTCCTTGGACATGTCTGCTCCTCTCCTCCTCCCAGGACCGTGTGTTCTGGGAAGGGAAAGGCCCATGGTGGAGCCTGGGTGATTTATAGGAGCGGTGAGGATGGGAAATGGGAACACAAACACATGGTTTGCATCGGAAACGGGGCTCGGGCGGCCCCGTGATTTATCTGTGCCGAATTCCGCCCTGTGCTTCCCTCAGCTGCATTTGCAGTTATTTGTTTTACAGTGCAGGGCTGAGCAAGACAAACAAAGCCAGCGCCCCTCTCCTCCCTTCCTCTCCGGCAGTCGCCACTGACTTGAAAGGTGGTGGCTGGGGAGGAAGGCAGCTCCTCCTTCCAGCCCCAGCTCCAGCCTGGCAGCGCAGCCGCCCGGGACAATGCTCCGATGGCTCTGCCACTGCCAGCTCCCCTGGGAGCGCTGAGGCTCCTCAGCTCCCTCCCTGGCCCTGCCACCCCAGCTGCTCTGCAAGAGAACCCAGATTTTGGGTTCTCTCAAGCCTTCCTTCCTTTTTCATCCCCACGTAGGAGTGTGGAAGGTGCTTCCTTCTCTGTTGGAACCCCACCTCCAAGGAGTTGTGCCCAGCTCTGGCAGCGGGGCAGCTGAGCCTGCTGGGTGCCCTGCTGCTGGCTGTGCTCAGAGTTCCTCTGGGCCTTTAATTCCCAAATCCCACCATGGATGCAGCTCAGTTGACCTCGGTGCTTCCCACTTGGTGACTTTACGAGCACAAAGCACGGGGATGTGCGTATCCTCTGGGTCTGTGCATTCAAAAACAAACTCTGCCTTTTCTTTTTTTTTTT
>VZTE01000108.1:931403-1027376 GCA_013397775.1 Eulacestoma nigropectus
CCCCCCCTGCCATAATCCCTGTGCCAGCGTGTGGCTGCAAGCCTTGCATAGATTTCTGAGTGTCTGGGGCTTCTCCTGCCGTGGCTGGGCTCTGTGGGTGCTGCTGGTGAGGCATCGACTTGATATCATCATAATTTGTAAATTGTAGTGAGAATATGAGGAAAGCATCTTCACATGGGTGCCTGTGGCTGGTCTCTGCCTGTCGCTGCAGTGGAGAAATGGCCAGAGAGGAGTGTTTAAAAAAAATATATCTAATATATTTTAAAAATAGAAATAGAATATAAATATATTTAAATATAAAATTTTTATTTACTGTACAACTTGCAGGTAGCATGCTGACAGTAACAGCCTTAAGCTGCAAGGTGTTTTAATTTCCCCTTTATTAGAGGAGATTATTAGCCTGCAGGCACAGCAGGCTGCTACTGCCTCTTTTTAAATTATTTTAAGTTATTTTAAATTTTTAAATGATTTTAGTGTTTTTGGGAGCCAACAGCGGAGTAGCTTGTGCTGGTTGCAGTTTTACTGGTGTGTGATGCCAGGTGCCGCTTTTCCATGGGCAGGTCCCAGTCTCCTGCATTTCAAACAAATATTCCTTCTGTGGTCTGGATTGAGACTCCCAGCTCAGGCTCAGCTTCTCCCTGTGCTCCCGAGCTCATCTTTCGGGTTATTCCAAAGCTGCTGTGGGGGACAGCAAACATTGGGAATTGCAGAAGCAGCAGAATTCCAAACCCAACTGCCCTTTTCTTGCCAGGGCTGTGGTGAACATCTTGTGCAGGAAAGCTGCTCTGCCTTGGCTGAATAACAACTGACTCTGGTTTGTCTCTGAGACCTCCTCAAGTCTTTATTTTGAAAATTTCCTCTGCATTTTTTGGCAAAGTTTGGGTACAGCAAAGCTCCCCACCCACCTCCCAGCTCATGGCAGATGCTTGTAGTTCTTTAGTGCTGTGCACAGCAGCAAAAATGGGCAAAAAATGGGCCAAATGTGGGCAATCACTGCCTGTGATGGCCACGGTGGTGGGAGGTGAGGAGCATCAGCAGGGAGAAGCTGCTCTTCAGTGGCACAGGGAAGGTGGGGGACAAAGTCAGCCAGCTCAGGGAGGAGTGGGAGATCTGGCACAGGAAAAACCTTGGGCTGGGAAGTGCCCATGGAGTCTCTGTGGTGGGAGAGATGCTGAGCTGGCTCCTGAGGTGCCAGTGGTTGGTACTGGGGATGGAATTGCAGGATGTGGAATATCCTGAGCTGGAAGGGACTCACAGGGACCACAGAGTCCAACTCCGGGTTGGGCTGAGCTGCGAGGTTCATTCAAAGGTGCAGAGCCACCTCTTTGAGGATCCAGCAAACTCCAGAGAGAAAAATTCTCAGTGTGGTGGGACTGGATCTGTGTTTTGATCCTGCCAGGGCAAGCCAGTTTCTCTTTTGAAGCCTGATTTTATGCTGAGCAATCACGCAGGGACAAGGTGCAGGGAAATGAAATCTCGCTGCCTTTGCCCTTCCGTGGTAGAGGAGTGAGGAACCAGATCTACTTCTTGGCAACTTCTGCTGAATTCCTCCTCTTCCTTCTGCCTGTTTGTTCTCAAAATAATACAGGTCAGACATTGGATTTTTAATTTTCTTTCCTCTGTCAGTAGAACAAGCATCTTGACTAATGTCTTGGGGGCTAATCAGGTATTTACAGGATCTGTCACGCTGAGCTGCTGCTGGGAGCCAACATCAAAAAATAAGCATCATTTTATTAATAAGCTTAATGCTCCTCGAATCAGGGGAAGAAATGAGCCTAAATCAACCCAGCATCCATCCTCTCCAAACTCAGCGAGGGAAAGCCCGCTCAGCCCAGGGAAGGGGGTGATGCACACAGATGTCTGGAGGACAGGAGCGTGCCGAGCTTACGGCTCCCTCCGGAGCAGGGGAGTGCTGCTATTTCTGTGTTCTCCAACAGGAAATGAAATGTTTAAGTGACTTGCTTAGAGAAGTCAGTGTCAGAGCCAGACTGCCAGGTTTTCCTTTCCAATGGCTACTCAGACCTTTCCTTACACTCGGAAGAGCTGGGAGCAGAGCGTGTGCTAAATAAATGCTCCTTTTGTGGCATTCCAGAGACCCTTGGCTCGATCCGGTGCTGCCTTTTGGGACCCTTTCCACCCGTTATCCATGGGGGTCCCAGTGACAGCCCTCCCCCGTCTCTAAATGCCGTGTGCCAGCGTTTCCAGAGGCTGTGGGGCGGTGTGGGAATGAGGGGGGATCATTGCACACCGTGGCTGCTTTCCCACCTAACAGGCGGCCCCGGTGTCTCCCTGCAGATCACGATCCCTCGAGGCACTGATGGCTTTGGCTTCACAATCTGCTGCGACTCCCCAGTCCGTGTGCAGGCAGTGGACTCCGGTAAGAGATTGGATCCTTTTCACCCCTCTTGGTTTGAATGAATTTTTGCTCCTTTTTTGCTTCCCAGAGCTGGTTGTGATTCTGGAGCTCCCATGCCTTGCAGGACTGTGGGTACCTCCAAGGAACTTGATTAAATGAATTCTATGTTGCCTCTAATGGGGTCACAGGCCACTGGGTTAGCACTGTGTCGCTATTTTGGCAGTGTTTTGCAGTAATTTGCAGAGGTTGTGTTCCCTTCCCTCTCCAACCTGAGAACAGTCTGTCTGGTTTGGAGACCTCTGGAAATAATCTGGGGGGTAAACAGGTCAAAGGGGAGCAGGATTGTGGGAACCCTCAGTTCCCTGAGTAGATCCTCGTGCTGTGGACCTGTGGGATGGGCTGGTGTCTCTGTTGTGCCCTGATGCTCCCCACCACACCCCAGGAAACACGGGGAGTTTGTGCAGTAGCTCTGAGGGAGCACTGGTGGCTCCATGCTGGTGCTGTGTGTGTGGGAATGTGCTGGAAAGGGAAGCTCCAGGTTGGCTGACCCCACTCCATTTTCAGGTGTGGATGTCAGATGGGGTTTGGGGGAGTGAGTGGTGCAAGCTGTGGAGTTCTCTGGGCGTCTCCAAGCTCCCACTCAGCCTCCTGCCTGGCAGGTGACTGGAATTTGTCCCGTGCAGGTGGCCCAGCAGAGAAGGCAGGTCTGCAGCAACTCGACACGGTGCTGCAGCTGAACGAGCAGCCTGTGGAGCACTGGAAATGTGTGGAGCTGGCACACGAAATCCGGTGAGTTCCCCCAAAACCCCAGGGCAGGGAGAGGAGGTTTGAGGAACCCAGGGAAGGGTAGTGAGTGACTGTGGGAAGGGGAAAGCTCTGAGGGATGCAGGACACTGGGAAAGGATTCCCTGGAGGAGAAGGAAGGATGCAGGAGCTGGGGAGCACGGGAGAGGGGCAGAGGCTTGGGAGGGAGGAAGGGCTGCAGGGCCCGTGCCTGGACACGGGTGCTCCACCCCTGATTTCTCCATCCCATCTACCCCAGGAACTGTCCCACGGAGATCATCCTGCTGGTGTGGAGGCTGGTGCCTCAGGTGAAGCCGGCCCACGAGGGCATGACCCGCAGGTCCTCCTGCAAATCCGCCTACGACCTGCAGTCCCCCCCCAACAAGCGGGAGAAGAACGGCCCCGCGCAGGCGGAGCAGCGCCGCAGCTGCCACATCCTCTACGACGGCAGCGAGGGGCTGGGGCTGCACACCTGGGACAGGTACACGGAGCTGGGCAAGCGGGGCCAGAACACCCTGCCAGCCCTGTCCCGGGTGCCCTCGGCTGCAGACCAGAACTACATCATCCTAGCGCCGCTGAACCCCGGCAGCCAGGTAGGGCTCGGGGGCCGCGCGTGGCTCAGGGCTCTGTGCTGCAGCCTCTCCTGGCCCCTGCTTCAGTCGTCTTATCCAGCATCATCTCTGAATATTTGCGAGAGGAGTGCCAATTTTACGAGCCACACCTCTGTGCCTTGGTGGAGCTTTCACTGTTTTCCTAAAACGTTTTCCTAAAACGTTTCCCTGCTGCCTCCCCTCAGGGCTCACCCCAGGGATATGGGAAGGATGTGGGGAGTGTTCCCACTGCACACACCACACTGCAAGTCATTGCTCTCATTTTCTGCTGCAAAAACAGTTTTTCCCTGCTCTGAAGTGCTTTGGCTTGGCTGGGTTTGGCATGTTAAGATTTGTAGTTGGTTGTTGTCACTGTACCTGAGGCCTGCTGCAGGTGACCATGTCCCCTCTGTTCCTTACAGCTGCTGAGGCCTGTGTATCAAGAGGACAACACTACTGTGGGTGAGTTGTCCCTGTGCTGGGAATGCTGCTCAGAGCACCCAGCTCTAAGCTGGTCTTCCTGGCACCCTCAAATCCTTGTCCTGAGCCCTGCAAAAGGCTCACGTTTTGAGGGCAGCAGCAGCAACCTGGGGCTTTTTGTGGGATCATCTTCCCACTGGGGCTCAAACCTAAAAGGAGAGGTGGAACTGGGTGAGCCTCATGTGAGAGGGTGTGTGGGAGCTCACAGAGGGCTGCTGGGGACTTCCCATCAGGGGCAGGGTGAGAACATGAAGTGTGAAAGCTCTGGGCATCGTGGTTCCCCACGTGTCCGTGGGCCCGCCCATGACGTGTTTCCCCTCTCATCCCTGAGTGCTGGGAGAGCTGATCCCTGCTCTGAGATTCCCCTCAGTGCTACAGGAGTGAGGGTGGCTGTGGCTCAGAGCAGGGCCAGCAGCAGTGCACGTGGTTGTGCCAGATTGGGGGATGTTCAAGCCCTGGGCTGCTGCAAAGTCTCCGGCAGTCTCTGGGCCAGCTCTCCTTCAAAAAACCTTTGAAACATAAACTCATAACGCAAACCACACCTGTGACAGGTGTGTGTGGGATGCCTGGAGCTCCCTGGGGATGGTTGGACTTGTGGGAAGAGTGGGCTGAGGTGGATGGCAGGGCTGGGCACTGCAGGAATTGAGGTCCATGTGGAAATACCCCTTGTCTGCTCGTGGATTTGGGAGGCTGTGCTTGCACCCTGGCCTGCCTGGATGGCCTCAGGGTGAGCTGTGTGTCCCCAGGAGAGCTGAGCTCTTGCAGGAGTGTGTATTCCTCAGCATTCCCTCTGGAAAGCTTGGTGCTGTCTCTAAGGTGGGGCTGGCAGAGCCACGAGGGGAGTGCTGGGGAGCAGGAGGGAGCAGTGTGGGTGCCAGGCCCCCATGCCTCGAGTGCTCCCAGCCCTGGAGCTCTGCAGCCGGGAGAATTTTCCACTCTCAGCTGCAGGGGATGTTTTGTTCCGTGGATAATTGCAGCTCTTTCCTGCTGTTTGTGGATCCTGTGAAAAGATGAGTTGGACCACGGGGACTTGTTCTTATGGTGGGGTGGGATTTGAAAGGCTTGGGCTTCTTCCCATAACAAATGTTGGATTTTTATGGATTTGTTTTTAATTATGTAATGTTAAGTTCAGAGGGAGGAAGGTATCAGTTAACCTGAGCAGGGATGAAGTGTGGCAGCACAGAGCTGCCCACCCAGTGACAGGAGCTGACATTTGGGTGGGTTTCTGTGCCAGGACTTGTGCAGGTGATTATTTCCTCTGATAAAATGAGGTGATTTAGGGATAGGAGCAAAAGTAAATCCTGAACAGCCCAGACAGATCTTATCTGCCCTGGGCTGAGCTGTCTCTTGTGCTCCGATGTTATCTGGCAGCGCAACCATGAAAAAGGGAAAATGTCAGGATTAATGCACTTAGAGGTGGAAACAACCTCTTAGGTCACAAGGGTCCCCCCCAGCAAAGGCAGCTGCTGCAAGGCAGTGAACAGCAGAGCTGGCTTCCCACCCCAGCGCTGGCTGGCTCTGCTGCCTTTATCTGGGAGTAAATGTGCTATTTCCTAATAACTTTATGGGATATGTAATGCTGGGCAGGTTTGTGTGTTTGCTTTGGACGACACCTTATCTGCCCTGGGCCGTGGTCAGGAGTGCTTGGGCTCATTTCTGCCTGGGAAGGTTCTGGGCATCTGTTACAGTGTGAGGGTGAAAAGCTGCTGTGGTGGGAGCAGGAGCTCTGGGGGGGCTGCAGGGAGGGAAGGAGGGATGCTGCGGGTCCCCAGGGAGCTGCAGGAGGGATGCTCGTTCCTGTCCTGAGACATCCCTGTGCGGGAGAAGGAGAATGCTCCAGCTCCTCACCGGGATGTGTTCAATCCCAGGGGAGAGCTCTGCCTGCAGCCCTGAGCTGGCTCAGTTCATCAGCTACAGGGGGAGGGAGGAAGGAAATATTTTGATTTTTCAGTGGGGTTTCTTTTGAAGAAGATGTGAATTTTTGGTTAGAGAGCCATTCAGCTCCTGTTGGAGCTGTTGCCTGTGAGTTTTAGGGCAGAGCACAGGTTGCTGGTGTCCAGCGGGACGTGGTCTGGGTCTGCTCAAGCAGCTGAGGTGGTGGGAGTGTGCAGCTTCCTGTAATCCCTGCTTTGAGTGAGGACAACCCTCTGCAGGGAAGAGGGATAGACTGAAACCCAGTCAGGCTGCTCGGGCCTTTTCCAGCCCCAGAATGTAATGCTGAAAAGCAGAGGATGATGTGGTGCCAGCCTCATGAACAATGAGGTCATCCTTTATAAATAACCCCGATGTCTGAATAACCCTCGCCGGCAGCAGCAGGGATTGATCCCAGCCACGAATGTGTTTATAACTTCTGCCTCTTTCTCTGACACCTCCAATCTCAGTATCTCCTGAAAACTGTGATTAACCCACTGCCCCATGTCGTGACATTCCTGCACTTCGCTAACTTCCATGCCCAGAATCCAGAGCAGGCAGGACTTGTGTGGATAAAAATGTCCAAGTCCCTCTCCAGCTCTCCTGGAGCCCTTTTAGGCCCTGGAAGGGGCTCTGAGCTCTCCCTGGAGCCTTCCCTTCTCCAGGTCAACACCCTCAGCTCTCCCAGTCTGGCTCCAGAGGGGTTCCAGCCCTCAGAGCATCTCTGTGGCCTCCTCTGGACCTGCTCCATGTCCTTCCTGTGCTGGGACACAGCTCTGCAGGTGGAAACTCACGAGGGCAGATCAGAGGGCAGAGCACCTGCTGGGATGTGCTGGCCTGAAGCAAAGCTTGCTGTGGCCTCCCTGGGGTCCTGTTTGTACCTTCGCAGCCGTGTCTGTGCTGCTGGTGGCACCCACTGAGGTCCTCGGGCCACTGAGCAAGTGACTCTGGAGCAAAACCACCCAGGGGCATCTTGTTCCCCATTAGAAAAAATGGAATCAGTGCTGTTATTCCATGAATCCCCGGGACTGCTGGATAGCTGAGTGATGCCTGTCCCTGCAGCTCTTGGCTCCAGCGGTTCCCCAGGGTTTCCATGCCCTCCTACAGCCTGGGAGAGCAGGACTGAGCTGGAGCAGGCAGAGCTGGAGCTCTCTCCTCATCCTGTGTCTCCTTCTGCCTCCTCTGTCCACCCAGGGAATGCCTGTAAAGGGAAATCCCAAACGGGCTCTGGGAGGAAATCCAGGCTGATGAAGACTGTGCAGACCGTGAAGAGCTACGGGAACTACCAGAACTGCACCATAGTGAGGCCCCACATCCCCCACTCCTATGGCACCTACGTGACCCTGGCTCCCAAAGTGCTGGTGTTCCCCATCTTCGTGCAGGTCAGTGCAGCTGGGAGGGAGCTGGGACGTGGTCAGTGCCCAGGCTGGGGCCAGGCAGCTGTGCAAGGATCTCTTTCCCAGCAGTATCTCCCATGAATTCGTGGATCCCTGTCACCCTCAGCTCTCCTCTGGATCTGGCTGTACTTGGCACAGTGCTGGGGGCTGTCTCAAAGGGAATTGTGTCCTGCCCAAGCAATTCTCTGTTGGATTTTTGTTTCCTTTTCAGCCTTCACATCTGGCCCTCGGTGCTTGCTTGAGTCAGGAGAAGGTGTCCCAGCTTTTGGGCTTCAGAGCCAACTTTGGAATTGCAGATCAGTGTGGTTCTTCTTGAGGGTTCTTCGTGCTGTCAGTGTGCAAACAAAGGAGTTTTAGTTCAGCTGGTGGTCACACTAAAATCTGGGCACCCTGTGCCCGGGCCTCCCCACCCTCACAGGGAACAATTCCTTCCCAATATCTCATCTATCCCTGCCCTCTGGCAGTGGGAAGCCATTCCCCCTTGTCCTGTCCTTGTCCAAAGTCCCTCTCCAGCTCTCCTGGAGCCCCTTTAGGCCCTGGAAGGGGCTCTGAGCTCTCCCTGGAGCCTTCTCTTCTCCAGGTGAACACCCCCAGCTCTCCCAGCCTGGCTCCAGAGCAGAGGACAAGGATCCAGAGCAGTAATGGCTTGACAGGGAATGTTCTGCCTCCACAATTCCATGTTTTAAGAAAACAGCCCTGAATTTGGTGGTAGTAGCTCTGACTTGCTCTATGTCCTTCATTTTGTCCTTCATATGCCAGAACCCCTCAAAATCTCACCTGCTCCATATGTTTTAGTACAGTGCTGATGAATCCCTTCCTTCCTGAGCCTGTGGGGAGCCCTCCGTCCTCCTCTGCCAGTGGCAGTGGCATTGTCACCTCAGCTCAGACTGGCGACTTCCTCTGGGCTGAACCCATGGGCCGTGTTCCCTGTGACTCCAGCCTGAGCCATGGGCTGCCTGGGGGGCCAGTATGGGCTGGGCTGGAGCTGGGGGCAGGTGTTTGGTCACCTCCCTCCTCCCTGATGGCACCTGAGTGACCACTCACCTTGTGTCCACCTCCCTGGGCTCTGCATGGTTGGCCTTTGGTTGGAACACAACTGGCACTTTCTGCCTCCTTCCTCCCAAAACTCATCTTGGATTGTGCCTGGGAATCTGTCACTTCAGGAGCTGGTTTTTCTCTTTGCACTGTCTCATCTGCAGGGCCCCGTGCAGGTCCCCTCCTGTTCCCACTGTGCTGCTCCCGAGGGTGGTCCTGGGCTGGTGGTGCAGGGTTTGTTCTGCCCTCAGGACACCTGAACCTGTCCCATTCTCCAGCACTGACCGGGGAGCTGGCTGTGGCACGGGAAGGGACAGGAATTCTTAAAAGTTGCCATAAGAGTGGTCCACACCATCAGGTGCAAATATCGGTGGCTGAGGGACGCGGGGGCCTGATGTGCCAGCACTGTGGTTGTGCTTCCTGCTGACAAACACCCATAACACCCCTGTGGAGAGCAGCCCCTGTGCAGAGGCAAGGGCTGGCTGTCTTTTCACAGCTGGGCTGACGTAGGTGTGAGTGCAAGGCTTTGTTTTCTGCTCCGACTGGACTGCAGACTTTGTGTCCCTCTGAGCACAGTGCGGGGTGGCTTCTCCCTGGCTGAGTTACAGCTCAAAGTGAAGACAGAGTGGGTTTGGTGGGTGGAAAGTTTATCTCACAAACCCCACTGCCACTGGAAGGTTTGACTGTTTCTTTTGTTTCCTTATCCTTTTTTTCCATCCAAACGTAGCCCCTGGATCTTTGCAACCCAGCCCGGACTCTGCTGCTGTCAGAGGAGCTGCTCCTTCACGAGAGCAGGAACAGGACTACACAGGTAAAACTCTTCCATGTTGTCTGAGCTCTCCAAACCTGCTCTTCTGCTGTCTTATATAGAGGATTGAATCATAGAATCACCATGGTTTGGGTTGGAAGGGACCTTAAAGCCCATCCAGTGCCACCCCTGCCATGGGCAGGGACACCTCCCACTGTCCCAGGCTGCTCCAAGCCCCGTCCAGCCTGGCCTTGGACACTGCCAGGGATCCAGGGGCAGCCACAGCTTCTCTGGGCACCCTGTGCCACGGCCTCCCCACCCTCCCAGGGAACAATTCCTTCACAGTATCCTATATATCCCTGCCCTCTGGCAGTAGGAAGCCATTCCCTGTGTCCTGTCCCTCCATACTCTTTTCCTTGTCTCCAGCTCTCTTGGAGCCCCTTTAGGCACTGGAGAGGACATTGAGAAGGGACTGGAAGGGACACCTCATTACATTGAGAAGGGAAATGATTTATTGTGCAGCAATTATATTGATGTGATCCTTGGAAAAACTACAAGTCAGTTTATTGTGGGATAAACTAAATATCAAAACCTTTCTGTGCTAGAAATCAGCTGTTCCTGTTTCCTTTGGGCTCACGGAGAGGAAACTGCGGGTGGCAAACACACATCAGTGGCAGCCCAGCAGCCTTGGGAGGAGGGGGTTTAAGGATATTTTGTGCCAGAGAAGCACAGAATGACAGAATGGTTCAGACACCACTGGAGGCCACCCAGTCCCACCTCCCTGCTCAGGCAGGATTCCCTGGAGCAGTCACTCCCCCAGGATTGTGTCCACGTGGCTTTGCAGCATCTCTAGGGAAGGAGAATCCACAACCCAGAACTCGGACTAGACAGAGAACTTGCTACTGGTGTCCTCAGAATTTCAGTTCCTGAAACAGCTCACATGTCCTGTCCAAATTCCTCTCATTCTTCACACTTCAACTTTTCTGCCATGTTGTTACAAAGCTCCCAGAAATCTGGGGACACAACAGGACTCTGGCACCCTGACAACTTTATAGAGTTTGGATGTGTCAATCACATTTGCTGCTGGCTCCACTTGCATCCAACTGCAAAATCTGCAAAGCCTTGGAATTTGGGAGGGAGGCAGAGCCCACTCATGCACTGCTAACCAGGGCCATTTCTTCTGGGGTGGTTTCAGAGGATCTCACCGCTGCTCAGAGTAATTTGGGGCTGAACTCAGTTGGAGTGAGCAATGTGTCATCTTCATAGAGTAAAGGAAGTTCTATTCCACTTGTTTTAGTTTCTGGGTGGCCAACAGCAGAAGCCCAGAGCCACTTCCCATCACTGGCCAGTATAAACCAGTACAGGGTTGTGCTAAGTGACTCCTCTCTCCTTCTGGTTTTCATGGTGTAATTCATCCCTTGCTTTGACTTGAATCACTTGAGGTATTTTTCTGCCAAAAAAGTACATGAGAATACATCAAAGTACATGAAAAATTCCATTATTGATTAGGAGGAAAATGTCTCAGGGAAAGGACTCTGCTTATGATGCTCTTGGGATGAGTGTGGAGCTGGGAGAGGATTTCCCAGTTGGAGCTGGTGCCAGGAAAGGGCAGGATGCTGGCCAGGAATGTGAGACAGCGTTTGGGAATGCTGGTGCCCTGGGGCTGTGGTGTCTGGGTGAGCTGGCACAGGGCAGGGCAGGAGGGGCTGAGTCAGTGGGGTGAGAAGAGAGCTGAGCCCGTGCTGGCAGTGACAGTGGAGGCAGCACCACCAGGATGTCACCCGTGGCCCTTGGGAAGGGCTCTCTCGTGCCTGAGTGTGTGGCACGGCCATGGAAGGCTTTGTTGGAGCTCCAAGGAAGCCGTGCAGGTCTCTCTGGAGTGCCAGGCTCCTGTTCTCCAGCAGAGCAGGGCTCTCTGCTGTGGTCCTGCTGGGCTGTGAGGGGAGAGAACCTGAACCTCTGGAGCCAGCAAGACCTAAACCAGCCTGGACACAGCAGAGCTGCCCGTGGTGCAGGAGGGCTCTGACTCATCTCTTTGCTGGACTTGAGTTCTTTCCCTCTCCAGCCTCCTCTGATGCCTGGACAGAGCCTGTCTTGTGTCCAGTCAGTCCTTTCTTCCTTGCTCCATGTGGTTTTCTGTTTTCCCACTGCTCTTCCCACCCAGCTGCTCTCAAGCTGGGCTCCTGTGGTTTGCAGGACTGAGCGGCTTGAGAGAGGAGGGCCCAGGTGAATTTGCTGGAGCTGGAGGTCCTGCTCCTTTCCTTTGTTCCCAATGCCCCAGAATCTTTTCCCTGTGGCAGTTCCTACATCAGGCACTGCATCCTTGTCCCTGAGCAAACCCTCTCCCATCTCCTGAAGGAGTCAACCTATCTCTCTGGAGGCTTGCCAGAGTCTGTCCTTTCCCTGACCTTACCTCTGGGGCAATCCTTATTCAGGCCTTAATCACATCCTGTCTAGACTTTGCTGCAATTCCCGCTTTTATGGTCTCCTGAAATCCCTCCAGCCCGTGGAGTGCCAGAGGAACCAGCGGGCGATGGCACATGAGGTGTCCAGCGTGGGCTTTTGCCTTGTCCATCCATCTCCGATGGACCCAGAGCCCTCCCAAAGCCCTGAGGTGTCTGCTCAGTGTGGGCCACGCTTGTGCCCTTCTCATCCCTCCTTTCTGCCGCTCTGGAAGGTCAGGATGGGCCTCCCTGGAGTTCTGGAACCTCACGGATGGGCATGGCCAGGTTTGTTCTCTTCTCTGTAGAGCAGGAGCCTTTCCCCTCTCTCTCTCTCTCTCTCTCTCTCTTCCCAAATGTTGCACTCCAAATTCCCAGCACTGCTGGCCTGGAGAGGTTGCCAGCTCCCCGCTTTGGTGGGTGACTGAGTTTGGCCAACACAGTGGCTTGACCCAAAACCTACTCCTTGGCACAGGTGTTTCAAACTCGTTTTCAGCCTTTTTTAGACACTTTAATCATGTAATTCTATTTCCAAGACTCCCTACTGAAACCTGTGTGGTTTTAAAGTGATTTTCCTGCTGATCCCAATCTTTTTTTCACCCTTTAAACTTCCACAGGTAGCAGTTCTTCAGTTTCTTTCCTCCATTTCCATGTGACCGTTTGCTGATCGTGCTTTTATCTCCTTCACTTTGGGTTGCTGTTCCCAAAATCCCTTCAGCATCTCTTCTTTGGGGTTGAGGGAACGGAGATGGCACCAGATTTGTCCCAGAAAAGTTACCTTTTGGCACAAGGTGGGCACGGGATGAAGGTTATAGTGCAGTTTGTACCTGGTTGTTCCTTGTATTACCAGCAAGATCAGAAGGAACGAAGAGGGTGGGTGTGGGCACTGGGCCAGCAGAGTGGTGAGAACAGAGGAAGGGATTTTCCAAATAACACAGAGAAGAACAGCCCAGCCCCTCCCTGGTTCCATTGTCAGTTAAAGCTCCACCAGCAGCTTTGTACTTACTGAGAATCCCACAAAAATGAACTTGCACTGCAAAGAGAAGTCTTGTGGCAAGGGCTTGGTTTTGGATTCAGAGCCAGAAGCTGCTGCCCTGATGTGAGACTCCCCAGCATGTGCTAACTGTTACCCAGCCTGTTCTGCTCAGGACGTGTCCATCAGCCACCGGGCAGGGACACAAACCGTGCTGCCAGTGGGGATTCGGTCCCTGTGGGAGCAGAGTCACCTCTCTGTGCTCTCTCCCACCCTTCTGGGACTCTGGGTGTTGTCTCCTCTTGCAAAAGCATTGCTAGAAGGCCACAAACCCTCCCTTGCTGTGGCTCAGTGTTGCAAAGCTTTCCCTTTGCTGTGGGAGGTTTTGGGGGCACCCCAAGGCCCTCACCCTGAGCAGGTCTGGCACCCACTGTGCCACTGCCACATCACAGCTGCTCCCTGGCATCTCTGGTGACCAGGGACAGAGGGAATGGCTGGAGCTGTGTCAGGAAGGGTCAGACTGGAGATCAGGGAAAGGTTCTTCCCCCAGAGGGTGCTGGGCACTGCCCAGGCTCCCCAGGGAATGGGCACGGCCCCAAGGCTGCCAGAGCTCCAGGAGCGTTTGGACAGCGCTGCCAGGGATGCCCAGGGTGGGGTTGTTGGGGTGTCTGTGCAGGGCCAGGGGTTGGACTCCCAGATGATCCTGGTGGGTCCCTTCCAGCTTGGGATATTCCATGGTTCTGCGATCTTTGGGGTTTTCTGTGTGCCCCAGCTCCTGGAGGGCAGGACAGGCTCACACCTCAGCTGTGGCACCAAGCTGCTCATCCCTGGGAGGCTTCTGGGTCCGGGATCTCCAGTGCAGTGGAGAAGCTCATTCTTATTTTAAAGGTCTCATTAATTTAAACTGATTGGACTGGGGACCTCAGGCAAGACTTTTCGCCCTGGTCTGGAGTAGCTCCCAGCCCCTGGGACCCTTGAGGCACTGCTCAAGCCCAGCTCTGGGCAGACCACTTGGGTCACTGTTTCCTTCCCACCCCCGCCGTGGTTTGAGGTGTCAGGTTTGTCCCTTGCAGCTGCTCTTGTAAAAACCACACTTTACTTTCTCACTGAGAAAAATGAGAAGCTCCTTCGTGCAGGTGCTCAGGGTGCTCAGATTTGCTTTCAGGCTGCAACTTCTGCAGTGTGCTGGGGTTAGGCGGCAACTTATTCCCTCCTCCCGCTCTGATTTGTAACTCATGGAAGTGGGGAGTGACAGGAGGGAGCAGAGGGTGTGTTTGTGTGGCGTGGAACTGTCGGGCAGGTTTACCCCTCCTGTCGCAGGACTCCACAAGCCTCAGGAAGCGGCTGCCAAGTGAGGGGAGCCTCATCCAAAGCTTGCTGGGAGCAGCAGCAATCAGCCCCTTGGGAAGGGCTGTCTGGGCTCCCTGTTGTGGCTGCTGCCTCTCTCCAGGGCAGAGGACATTCCCAGGACAAGTGCCAAGAGAAGAATTCCTCACAGCTTCTCTGCTGCTCCTGTGCCTCCAGGTGACTCTCTTTGTCTACTCCGACCTGCTGCTCTTCACCAAGGAGGATGAGCCCGGGCGCTGCAACGTGCTGAGGAACCCTCTGTACCTGCAGAGTGTCAAGCTCCAGGAGGGTGAGTGTCTGCAGCAGCAGTTGGAGACATTTTGGGGCTTTTCTGGCTGCCAAGGTTTGTGGCCAGCAGCAGGAGAGCACCCCGCTGTCCTGTTGCTTCCAGTGCCATCCAACCAGTGCTTCCAGGTCATCCCTCCCTCCTATCCCTGCATTAACCAGGCCCTGGGAGCTCCATCTCCTGGGACACCTCAGAAGCACTCAGGCCCTTTCCAGGCCTTTTTGGGTGCATATCCCAGGATTTGGGCTGGCATTCCCCGGGGTCTGTTCCCCTGGCTGGTGTCACGCTGTGCCAGCAGGGACTGGCCGAGGCTGGGAAAGGGAACCGAAGGCTTGAGGTTTCCCCCATGGTGCCTCGAGGGAGTTCAGAGGTTGGCTCCAAGGGTGGCTGGCCGAGCTCTGATGACCTTTATTTGGCTGCTTTGCTTTGCTACTTCTCTCTTCAGCTGCCCACGGTTTCCCCCCTGCTCGTATCCATCCCCCTGCTCACCCCTCTGGGGAAGAAAGAGCAAACCCTCAGAGCAGGGCTGGGGACCTTGCCCTCACTCTCCACCTTGGCTGACACCTTTTGTGTCCAGGTGAGGGCTCAGAGAGGGCTCCTAGGGCAGGGAGTGACTGGAAATGGGTTATTTCAGGTTGAAATGCTGAGGCTGTACAACAGACTCCCTTTAGCTCCTCGAGGTCAAAGGAGGAATGAGGGAACTGCTCTACCACATCCTATTTGCTGCGGTGGAGCCACGTCTTGGCCCTGGGCCCAGTTTCACCTTGTTCCTTGTGTGGTGTGGCTGCTTTTGGGGTATGGGCTTGTTTCATGCAGTTACCTGACTGCGCCACAGCTCCTCCTCCAGCCCAGGCTGCTGCGCTGGGACCCACGGGGGAAACTGGGATGAGAGAGAAGGAAAAGCTTTCCTGTCATGAGGTTGGTCAGATATTGAGTTGTCCAGAGAGGTTGTGGGATCTCCATCCCTGGAGGCATTCAGGCTTCAATGGGCACAGCCCTGAGCGTCCTGATCTGGGTGCTTTGGGCAGGGGATTTGGCTCCAGAGCCCACCAGAGAGGCCCCTTCCAACCCGAACTACTCTGGAACTGATGACTTTATACAGTCCTGTGGCCCTGACCAAGAGGAATGAATCCAGATCTGGGCTGCTTCTCCAAAGGGATCATTTTCTGGATGAATTTTGCTGCTTCCCATGACTTTTCCCAGCTGAGCCATGAGCTCTGTGGATGGACTGTGTCTCTCCACGTGCCCCACATTGTTCCGAGCCTCAGTGCTGGACACCACAGGCTGCCTGCCAGTTGTTATTTCCCATTTCCAGCAACGTTTCTGTTTCCACATGAATTCCCTGACCTATTTGGTGGGAGCAGAAACACAAATGAGGGAGATGGGGCACCACAGCCACAAGCCATTGAGAAAATCCACTGAAGCCTCCCTGGGCTTTGTCGAGTGTGTTCTCAGCACGGCTTATTTCTAAGAAAGGGACAAAAGAAATCGTTCCTTATTCAAGTGCCCCTGGCTGCTCCCAAAGGCTGGGGAATAGCTCTGCTCCTGTTCACCTGCTTGGAGAAATCAGCTCCCCTGCTGCTGCTCCTGGCTCTGCACACCGGGGTCTGCAGCTCAGCACAGGGGCTGGGCCTCCTCACCTCAGGCACGGGGGATTTCTGAGCAGTTTTCTGCCACTTTTTTCCTTGTTCATAATAACTTGGCTGGGTCACGTCTGGAATAGCTTCCCAAGGCTCTCCAAAGGGGCTGGAGTCCCTGCAGCACTGACCCACCCTCCGTACGCTGGGAATCCAGCATAGCCGGTGCTCAGGCAGCGCAAACCCTCCTGCTCCGGGCAGGGCTGCGTCCAGGGCGGGTGGAGAGAGCCAGAAGATGTCTGTCCCTCTTGGCAGGGCTTTGCTGCCGCTCTCCCGAATGACTGAATGGCACATGAATAGGAACAGGCGTGTGGCTGCCTCCAACAATTGAGACATCTCCGGTGCGCTCAGGGCCATTGTGCTGTTTCCTGTTCCTGCCGCTCGCCGCTCTGTGCGAAAGCGAATCAGCCTGGTCCGCCTCACAATGCTCTGTCTTCCTGCTCTGCAAGCCCGGCACGGCTGATGAGCACCGCGCCAGCCCAGGCTCGCACTGACACGGGGCTGCCTTCCTCAGCAGACACTGCGGGATCCTGCTTCCCCCCGTGTGGGTGTGCTCGGCTTTGGGACAGAGAGGTGCATTCCTTTATCCCCACACTGGAACCCCATCCCCAGCTGGGATCCTGCAAACGAGGGCTGCTCGTGTGCTGCTTCGCTGGCCTTGAGACCCCAGCCTGCCGTGTCGTGCAGCTCCAAGAGGGTCAAGGGCCAAGAGGGGGATTTATGGGCCTTCTGTCCTTCCTTGGGATTGTGGGGAGCACCCAGGGCTTGCACCCTGCCATACTCCCCCAGGGACATGTGCCCCCGTGGGACGAGCTTGTCCCCTCCTGGCAGCCAGGTTTGGATGTGCTCAGCAGCCTCCCTCCCTTCCCACACATCCAGGGCTGCTGGATGCAGTCCCAGCCTCGCTGAGCAGATGTGGGGCTCTGGGGGTCAGAGTGCCTGCCTTCACCAGGGCACTGCCACAGCCCTCGGGCCGTGCAAAGGAGCAGGACCAGCTTCCCCCTTTTCCCATGTTTTTGACCCAACACCAGGCATGTGCCCCCCGGATCCTGTGAGCAGTGGGTGCTTTCCGTGGGCCGCACAGGGCGGTGGCAGAGCAGGGCGGTGCTGGGAGCTGCTGCTGTGCTGGGGGAGGCAGTGTGGGTGTGCAGGACGGGGCTCAGCTACAGAGGGGACGTGTCCCCACAGAGCTCCCCGTGTGCTTCGTGCCCAGCCTGGCACAGGGACGGTTCACGTTCCTCTGGAAGCCAAGCCAGTCCCCACCACAGCACATCAGGAAGAGAAGGGAATATCTCCAAGTGAATTTTTTTCGTCCTGCTTATTTCCTTTTAGCTTTTCTGCGAGTTTGGCTGAGAGAATGTGCTGTGCTGCTGTCACAAGAGATGTGGGGAGCAGAGCTGGGGATCAGCCTGGGCATCTGCCACCTCTCCAGTGCCAGGTTGTGCCTCTCCCCTGGTTTTCCTGGGCTCTGGGGTACATCAGGCTCTGCTGCTCCACCCTGACCCTCCAGAGACTTGAAAAAGTGGAAGGAATCCTGGCAAACCTGGTTCATGGTGAAATCTGCACCCAGGTCTGCCCTGCGTGGCTCTGCCATTGCCTTCCAGCCTCTCCCTGTGCCTCACCAGGGATGGGCCCTGGCTCCAGCCCAGCTGCTGGCATGGGCAGCCAGTTTATTACTAAAGTTGTCCCTAAAGGCTGGTAGCAAATGGGACTGAAGCCATTCCTTAGCCCAGACTGGCTCCCTGCTTTGTATGTCCTGCAGGCACTGGGCTGCTGGGCCATGTGTAGCAGCGAGTCTTGGAGGGACAGGGAACAGGAGCTGCTGACTCTAGAGGTGGCTGGTGCCAGGATTCACAGCTCAGTGGAGAGGCATTTGGAAGGGAACTTAATTCTGGTGGGTTTGGAGCTTGTCAGGATCTCTTTATTATCACTGTTGCAGAAGGAATCCACAGAGGCCCAAGAGGAGTGGGGTCCATAGACACCCAGCAAAGGGCTCCAGGCCACTTCTTCATGGGTTTCACACTGCCCAGGGAGTGACTCAAGAGGCATCCGAGTCCCTCAGTGGGTCACAGCTCTTATCTTGACATTTGGGCTGCTGCCTGCAGCAGGAGAATTGTTTTCCTCTGGGGAACGGGGTGTTTCCAGCCCTGTGCAGAGCCTGCTCCCATCGAGCAGCTCAGGCTGCTGAAATGAAGCAGAGCTTGTGCTGACACCACTTCCAGTGGGATCTGCAGCCCTGAGCTCCTGGCACAGATAATGCCATTAGGGGTGTTAGGGAAGCAGCAGAAACCAAGGGCAGAGCTGCTGTGGAGGAACCAGCCAGCTCCTGGAGAAGGGATGTGCTGCTCTGGAGAAGGGATGTGCTGCTCCAGAGCTGAGGTGACCCTGTCCTGGGGCAGTTTCATGTCCTGTGAGGCTGGTGTGTGCCCAGAGCTGGCTTCCCTCGGCGCTGGGGACACACCAAGGCCAGGCCAAATCTTCAGGAACGCCTTTTGGTTGGGTGCAGGGAAGGCTGGACCTGCAGGGACCAGCCTGGTGGAGCAGCTGGAGTGTTCCACATCTCCTGGGATAGCTGGCAGCAGGATGAGGAGCAGTTCTGGGCTGCTCCATGATTTAGCAGGATGTGGATGGCAGAGTTGGCCATTGTGTTGTCCCCAGCACCATCTCCTTTCACAAAGCTGTGGAAGTGCAAGTTCCTTGGCCGGGTCTCCCCAGTGTGCCAGTGCTGGGGGGACCTTGGGCAGTTTGCCCTCAGCCCAAAAGAGCAGGATGAGCTCTGCCTCCTGCCCCATGCCTGCTGCTTCCCACTGCCCTGGGATTTGTTTCCATCCCCTTGGAGAGGCACTGCCTCAGCTGCTGGCACTGGTGGAGGCTGGGACAGACAGCAGGACCACCCAGGGCTTGAGGCAAGAAGCTGGAAATGAGGTGTAGGAACAGGAGCTTCCCTGTCAGTCCTCCTGGGAACAAAGTGCCCACAGGGATAAGATGGGAGAGACCCATCCCTGATTCCCAGGATGGCTGTGTGGGTGCTGCAGGACCTGGGAAGCTCCCACAGGCCGCCGGTGCCAAGGCAGGTTGGGCAGCAGAGGCTGCACGTGGCCTGTGAACAAAACAAACCCTTTTCCAAAGGAGAAACCCATGGGAGAATCCCTGACAGGGCAGTGAGGGCCCTGCAGGATCCCGCCCGCGCCCGGCCCCGGCAGATGCCACATACATCACCCAGCTCACAGCCTGGTACTGGGGGGGACAACAACAAACATTCATTCAGTGCTGTCTCTTGGCCAGTTCCTCTGCCAGCGGCTCCACTTGCAGAAATGCAGCTGCAGCTTCGCTCTGATCCTGGTTTTTCTTCTCTGCAGGTTCTGAAGATCGGAAGTTTTGCATCCTTTACCTGGCAGAGGTGAGTGGTGCTGTTTTCCACTTGAACTTTCCAGTGGGAGCTGGACAGGTTCTGACAGCTCTGATCCTTTCTGCTGGGGCAAGGAGCACTGAAAGAACCGATTTTAACTTCCCTTTAAATGAATTCGTCAGAAACCTGGAAAAGAAATGTAATGGCTGTAAAATACATGAGTAAGAGGCTGCTAAAAGGAGCTGTGAACAGGGAGGTTGGGCAGCACCAGGACAGGTCTTTTCCCTTTCCCCCTGTGGATCTTCCTTGAGGCATTTCACTTTTATTTCCTCTCGGGATTCTTTCCCCTGGGGGCAGATTTCTTTGCCAAATGTTTTGTCGTTGTTTTTAGGCACCTTGCTTTTCTTGTCCTCAAACATTCAGGTTTGCAGCCCTCCGATAAAATAAGGAAGCCCAGTCTAAAAGACAGAATCATAGCTCTAAACCCTCATGTGCCTGAGTGCTCTAACCAGATTTGGGCTCACCCAGACATTGGCACAGTCCCTTTTGCCAAGTCAAGGACTCTGCAAAATTGGTTCCCACTGGACCTCCCTAATCACTGAAGGCTGCGGGTTTTTTTCCTTTTCCCATGGCTTTACTGTGTTCCTGCTTTCAAGGCCTTGTGTTTTCCGAGGTGGAAAGGTGGGTCTGGGAAAGCTCCCCGGGGCACAGAGGAGAAAGGCAAACATTGCTCAGCAGCACTGTGGAATAATGAACCATTGTGAGAGTTGGGTGCAAATGCTCAGCGTGGAAGTTGTTCACCTTGAGTGACTGGAGCTGGGCCAGGGCACGACTCACTGCAGAATCCTCCACTCCTCTCTTGTTCCTCCCCTCCTGTTCCTTCCTTGTCTCCTGTGTTTCTGCCTGGGGTGGCTGGGCAGGAGCTGAGCCTCCCCTCGGGCTTTGCTCAGTGTGTCTCAAGGCAATGTCACCCCAGGCTGATCCTGGGCTGTGACTCAGCCAGGCTGTGCTGGGGGTTTGGATGAGGCTCTCCAGCATTTCCTCAGGCACTTGGAAAAATGCACTCAGAGCCTGATATTTGATTTAGAAGCTTAGCGTGCCTAAGGAGAAGTGACCAAGAGAGAGCTGGCTGTGTTTGATGAGATCTGGAGAGGTGAAGAGGTGTCTTTGTCGGGCTGTAATGAAGTGCTGGGCTCTCTTCTGGGGGGCATAATTGGCTGTGAGAGCTCTGGTGATGGAGATCCCTGGCATCCGTTGTGTTTGGAGTGGAGTAGTTGGATAGAAAATGTGAGACCTTTGCTTTCCTACCTCCTGTTCCCCACAGACTTCAGTAGGTCTGGACTGGCCGCACTGTGGGATCCTGCAGCCCCCTTCTTGTTCCTCCCATCCTCCCGGGGTATCTTGGGAGTGGGACTTTCCAACCCATGGTGACCAGCAGCTCTGCCACATGCTGGACCCCAGGAGTGGGTGTTCACCCCCTGCATGGGCCAACCCAGGCTTTGAGGTGACATCGGGGCAGCCCCTGGCTCAGGGACAGCACCTTGCCAAGCAGGGCGTGCCCTGTGCCACCCCTGCCCTGCCAGCCCCACGGGGTGGTCAGTCCTGGGCCAGAGGGACCACCTGGCCCCGAGGTGGAGGGGACAGTGACCTTCCAGCTGTAGGTGCCGTCGGGCTCTCTGGCAGTGGGAAATTCGGGTCCCAAAGGGGAACAGAGTGGGGGATGTGCCTGTGAGTCAGCAGTGAGCCAGGGCAGGACGGGGCTGTCCCACCAGACTTGTCCCAGACTTCTCTTCTGGGAAACAGTGACCTGCAGGTCCCCTCCCCAGGAGCCACGTGGAGCGGGTGACCGGGCTGCAGGGGCTGGGGATGGAGCCAGAGAGCAGGAACCTCCCAGCTGTGCAGCACAGGGGTCGTGCGGCTCAGTGAACTGCCCTTGGCCCCAGGTGAACAGCGATGGGCTCTTCTGAACTAATGGGGTGTTTCTGGGAGCCGGCCTGGGAGCATTCCAGCATCTGACTCCTGCAGGGAAGCCAAGAAGAGCGTTTCCTTCAGGTTGTCTCTCTTTTCTTCTTTGCATTCACATTTTGGGAGCAAATCTTTGCTTACAGGGGCTGGCTCTGCCCTGGGGACATGGATTCCTGGGGAGAGGGGCTGGTTCTGCCCTGGGGACATGGATTCCTGGGGAGAGGGGCTGGTTCTGCCCTGGGAACACTTGAGGCTGTGGGAATTGGGTGCAGGGGGTCAGGACTGTCTGGCTGCCCACCTTGTGACCGCTGCTGGCAGCTAGAAAGGATGAGGATGGATAAGGGCAGGATGTGGGAGCTGACACGGCTTTTCGGCCCCATGTCACCCTTTGGGGTCCCTCCCCATCCTGACCTGCTCCATCCCTGCCCTGTCAGCAGCTCTGTGTGTGCCCAGAGCCCTCTCCTGGCTCAGCCCTCGCTGCTGGTCCCCCCCCCGGGCGTTGCTCCCGTGGCTCAGGGGCTTGGTGGCCGCTCTCAGCCGGGCTCCTGTCGCCGTGGGCTGGGCAGACACATCCGTTGTGCTGCTGTGACGGGGCTGGGAGGTTGGAGGAAGCTCTCGAGCTGCTGTTTCTGGCCCACAAATCATCTGCAATGAGCACTAATGTGTTTAGTGCTGCTGCGAGCTGAGGGGAGCCCACGGGGCTGGGCTGACACTGCCTTTGCTGCAGGGAGAGCTCTCTGCTGAAGCCTTGAGCTGCAGGCTCCTGCTATTGCTCATCTTGAGGGTTTCTGAGTAATGTTTTGACCCGTAAGGTCACAGATTCGCATTTGGATCTGACATGTTACAAAATGAAAATATGTTCTGATACCTGTGAGTTGCTTAATTTATTATAAACAAGAGAGAAGATCCCAACCTTCAGGAAATGTCCCAAAAAAGCTCCTGCTGGTCATGCTGTCTAATTGTGTGTAATAAATCAGTGCACAGAGGTTAAACCCTGGGCAGCTGGGTTGTTTGCAGGCAGAGCTAACGGGAGCTGCAGAGCCTGGTGCGGGGTCCAGCACAAAGGGTGTTTGTTTTACAGGCTCTCCAAGCTGTGGATTGCAGGCGTTGGAGATCCTGAGTGCAGATGGACCCGGCTCTGGGGGGGCACTCGGCATCCTGAAAAGGCTAAATGTAGGATGGGATTGGGAAGAATGCAAACGTAGAGGGAGGTTCTGCACTGAGCTGCCCCTCTTGGGGATTTTGTTCCTTCTGGTGGCTGAGGGGCAGCTGTGATTGTCCCAGCACAGACACGAGCCAGGACTTTGAGAGGGAAGGTGGTACCTTTTGGTCTCAGGAATGCTGTGTATACCTGGAATCACAGAATCCCAGAACAGCTGGGGTTGGAAGGGACCTCTGGAGATCATCCAGGCCAAGCCCCTGCCAGGGCAGGGTCACCTGGAGCAGGTGACACAGGGATGTGTCCAGGTGGGTTTGGAATGTCTCCAGTGAGGGAGGCTCCACACCCTCCCTGGGCACCTGTTCCAGGGCTCTGCCACCCTCAGGGAAAGAATTTCTTCCTCATGTTGGGTGGAACTCCTTGTGGTTTAGTTTATGGCCATTACAGCTCCTCTAACTTTATTTGCCAGCTGATATGTGAAAAAGTCCTGCCAGTGCATCGAGACCTGGCCTGGGCATCTTTCCTTTCAGGATTTTAAATCCAAACAGCACAGTTTAAAGTTGAACAGACCCTGCCTGTGACAGCTTCTGGCTGATTTGAGCACTGCAATAGGCGGAACTGGCACAGGGTGCCCAGAGAAGCTGTGGCTGCCCCATCCCTGGCACTGTCCAGGCGTTGGATGGGGCTTGGAGCAACCTGGGACAGTGGAAGGTGTCCCTGCCCATGGCAGGAGGTGACACTGGATGAGCTTTAAGGTCCCTCCCAACCCAAACCAGTCTGGGATTCTGGGATTCAGCGTGGACCCACATTTCTTCACCCCACAGGATTTGGGGTGTGGGAGTTTGGCCCCCTTTTCCTCATCCCACCCCATTCCCTGCAGGACACACACACCTCGTGGGATGTGCAAAACCTGTCAGAAGGAAATGGGCAGCCTCACAGGGAGCCATGTGGAGCTGTGAGTGTGGTGCAGGGCTGTATTCACACCCTTCCCTGCTCCGGAAATGTCCTGCTGAGAGGAAACTGCAGGTCAGGGGTTTAATGCATTGTTACAAGTGTTTGATTTGAACCCAACATATTCAGACCAAATCGACTCAAAACCAAACAGCTCAGTAAGTTTTTCCTTTGAAAAGCACTGGCAAATTTAATCTTTTTTTTTTTTTCCTCTGGAAGTTTTCATCTGCAGACACCGGAGTTTGTCTTGGGAAACTTCTCCAACAGAAAATCCTTCCAGTAGCAACTCCTTGTGCTGCTGTGGTGAGCACCCGTCCAGAGCTGAGCAAATTCATGCAGTGAATCTGTGCCTGAGCTGGTTTGCTCTTGGAGATGCCCCTCCTGCCTGCACAGGAGAGCCTCTCAAGTGCCAGAGAAATGCCACTGTCCCCCACCTTGCCCCATCATAGAATCCCAGACCGGTTTTGGTTGGAAGGGACTTTAAAAATCATCTTGTCCCACCCTGCCATGGTCAGGATGCCCCTCACTATCCCGAGGCCTTGGACACTTGCAGGGATGGGGCAGCCACAGCCTGGCTCTGTGTGGGCACCCCCCTGCACCCAGAGGCTCCCCGTGGACACTGCTCCTGTTGCCAGCCTCAGGCCGTGTCCCAGCTGCTGCCAAGGGAGTGCTTTGAACAAATGGATCCCAGCAGGGCTGTAGCCTCTGTGAATGTGCTTCACTCCATCCCTGTCCAGCTTATTCCGTAGGAGCATTCATTTCCCAGGGCGTTCTCTGCTCCTGCCGGGAGTCAACGCTGCTCACTGAATGCCCTTTGGGATGTGGCGTTGTCCCAAAGGGACAAGTCAGGGAGAGCCCAGGTTCCTGTCTCCAGACAGCAAATCTGACTGCTGGGAAAAGCAATTTACTGATGGCACAGAGGACGAGTCTCAGGGACACTCGGGGACCTGGCAGATGTACACCTGGGTAATTCTGGAGTTGGCTGTTCTGGACATGTTGTCAGGAGAGTTTGCAAGGAGCATTTTGGGCACTGTCTTGGCAGAGCTTGAGGGCACTTGGGCAGATGGTTTGGTGATAGGTTTGATGTCACCCCCTGCCCAGCCCTTCTGCCCTCTTCCCTATGTGACCAAGGGAACAGCTGAGGGGAATTTGTTTAGTGAGAAACTTGTTTAGGGATAAGGGAGAGGAGATGAGCCTTTGTCTGGGAAATGGGCTGTGTGCTCCGTTGGAATTGTATCTCAATTTCCTCTCATTCACAATAGGACAAGAGAACGTGTTTGTGGGATTTGTGGCTGTAATTTGTCCGATGGGCTTGTCCTGCACAGGGGGAAGGATCCCCTGGGCTGTGGGGGAGTGGGCACTGCAGACAAGGCTGCAAGGGCTGGCATCAATCACAGGACTTCAGGTAGAGACAGCCTGGAGACTCCTTGCTCTCACCAGTTTTGTGACATCTTTGTCTTTCTTTCTGAGAGAACAGAAGTGTGTTCTCTCTGTTCCCAGTCCTGCTCAGTGGAAGGGGGGACTCCCTCTGCTCCAGCCATTCTGCTGCTGGCGGCCAGGAGACGTTACCAGAAGAAAAATCCTTTCCTGCTCTCTGACATTTCCTTTGTTTCCTCTGTGGCTCATTTCTGGGATGCCGGAGAGGTTCCCTGAGCCTTGAGTCACCCAGCTCACGTGAGAGCTGGACACTGAGTCCCTCTGCCGTGTCACACTCACAGCAGCAGCTTAACTCTTTCCTGAAGGGAGCTTTCCATCTCCCTCCCTCCAAAGGAGAGCAGGTCCCAGCCCCTGGATTTCCCTGGGTGGTGCTGAGCAGTCCAAGCTGCAGCTGCAGCGAGACCACGTTAGAGCAATGCCGGCATTTGGGAGAGTCCGTCTGGAGGATGCTGTGCCATGAACCCATGTGCAGATTGCCCCAGATGCTGTGGTGTTCCTGAGCTGCCCTACCCAGCATCCCCACGTCAGCCCCAAATTCCAGCTGCAGTGGAAACGTTCCCCTGGTCCAAGCTGTCTCTGGGATGTTCCTGGAGCTGGAGCACCCATGGCAGTGGCTCTGGGGTTGGTGGCCAGGCTGCTGCTCAGTGCAGACAGACCCTGGGCTTCACCTCCTCTGCCCAGAGGGGTTACCTGGGTCAGATGTTGAGTGACACCAGTAGCAGAAGCCCCAGGCTGGCATCACCCAGAGCCTGGGCACAGGGCAGCTCCTGGGCACTGCCAGCTCCCAGTTCAGGGCTCTCCAGGCAGAGCAGGGAGTGCTGGTGTCCCAGCTGGAGGAACAGATGAACAGGGACACTCTGCTTTCCTGCTTTTGTGCTTCTTTACACAGCTCAGCCTGCACCTGACTGTTGAGATAACCAAAAACGTGGGGGTTCCTCCCCCCCGCCCCCACTTCAATTTTGGGATCACAAGTTGATATGGTGCAGTCACAGTGCTGGAGAGATTTTAAAAAGGCCCAGGCACCACGGGGTGATGATTTCAGAGGGCCCCGGGGCTGTTGGCACAGGCTGGAGCTCGCTGTCCATGGGGCTGTGCCAGGAAAGAGGCATGGAAAGCTCTGGGGAAGCTCTGGGAAAGCTCTGGGGCTGTGCTGGCAGTGGCTGGGTGAGCTTGGTGTTGTTGGGGCCTCAGCTCTGAGCTGTTTTCCTCTTCCCTGAGAGGAAAGGATGTTTGCAGAGCAGGAAGGTGCTGGCCCTGTTCTCTGTTTGCAGCAGGAGCTCTGTGCCTGGCTCCTCTCAGGGATTCTTGTGAAGGCTTTTACCTGATGAGCCACTTAAGGACAACTGCCTGGCCTGGGAAAACAGCCCTGTGTCCTCACTGGCTGCTCCACAGTGGGTGGGAAAGGTTCTTCAGGCTGGCTTTTCCTCCTGGAGGTTTAACAGAGAGCCACGGAGTCACAGAATGGTTTGGGTTGGAAGGGACCTTAAAGCTCCTCTTGTTCCACGCCTGCCATGGCCAGGATGCCACTCCCTAGATCAGGGTCCTGTCCAGCCTGGCCTTGAACACTTCCAGGTCCCTCTGGGCATCCCCCAGGCCGTGCCATTATCAGCGCTCCCAAAACCAAGCCCCACAGCAGAGCCACAAATTGTCCTGCCTGTCTTATCTCCATGCACATCCTCTCCTGCAGCACTCCTGGCACCTTTTGGGCATCCCAGCTCTAGCAGAGCCCCTGCTGTCACTGCCAGGGTTTGTTTTATGGGCATCACCAGTGTGCCCAGCAGTCCAAAAACCACAGGAAGAGCCGTGGTCCCCCCGTTCCCCCCCCAGCATGGGAGCAAACAGAACTTTCTCACCAGCCCTGGGCTGGTGGTGCATGAAGTCAGCAGGCAGCAGCTGCCCGTGTTTTGTGCACAGGATATTCCCAGGGCTGGCTGTTTCTCCTCGGGAAGATTTGCTCTGTGATTTGGAGCTATTGTAGTCTGGAGCAGTTTCCGAGGTACTTCCCCTCTGGGATCTCTGCTGGCGTTGGCCATGGACCAACACCCGGAGCGCTGGAGGCCAGGGGCTGGCAGGGCTGGGCTGGGAGCCCTGACCCCAAACCACCCTGCCACAAACCCTGTGCAGAGAGGAGCCCGGGGAAGGAGCATAAGTGCATCCCTGCACCTGTGGGAGGAGATTGCCCAGCACAGCTGTGGCTGCCCCATCCCTGGAAGTGTCCAAGGCCAGGTGGGAGCAACCTGGGATAGTGGAAGGTGTCCCTGCCTGTGGACTGGATGGAACTGGATGAGCTTTAAGTTCCCTTCCAACCCAAACCATTCTGTGATTCTGTGACAGGACCCCTCCCTCCCACCCTGGGAATGTGTCTCTGACACAGCCAGGGGAAACAGCGGTGAGAGAACAGCCCTGGGCCCTGCTGGGCACTGAGCTCAGGGCACCAGAGGTGTCAGACTGAGTCTGGCTCGTTGTTCCTGTGATTTCTCAGCTTGAGAAATCACACAGAGCCCCACGTCTGTGCTGGGCCCTGCACACAGGGGGTGTCTGCGGGCGGGGGGCTCGGTGTGTAGGGTCTGGGGGCTCCTCCTGTGATGTTCTCATTCTCTGGGAGCTCCTCACATGATTCATGGGCTATAGAGCCCACAGGCCCTCCCTGTGTGATGTCTGCTGGGGTAGCCAGGAGCTCTGCTTGTCCAGACCTCTCACCTGGGCGTGTGGGGTTGTGTCTCAGCCTGGGGAAGCTGTTCCCATGGAGCAAAAGGAACCTTTTCCTGCAGATAACCCTTGGCTGTAGCAGGGCCCGTTTGGGGCTGGTGTCAGCAGGTTTGGGTCATTCTCTGCAATACCTGCTGTATTTTCCTGCTCTCCCGTGGGGGGGGGTCTCGTGCTGGTTCTGCCCTGGAGCCGTGGGCTCGCCAGCGGCCCCTGAGCCCAGCACGCAGCACCTGCAATAACATGTTTGTCCCTGGGGCAAGGCAGGCAGAAAGCCTCTGGCAGCCGCTTCAGTCGCTGCCTTTATCTGGTGGCAAACACCCCCTTCACGCCATCTGCATCCTCCTTTCCCAGCACCGGGAGATTAAACCCTGTTTTCTCTCCGTAAACATTGGCAGGCCCAGCAGCAGCCTCCCTGAAGGAAAACAATAGCGGGGAGGCCGTGCCCAGCTCGTGGGGCAGCTCCCTGTGCCCCCTCCCCAGCCTCCCCCGTATGGGCAGCTCGGTGCCCAGCACGGACCAGGCTCCAGGCACACGTGCCACGAGCTTGATCCCAAATAACACCCGGCCCTTCATCTGGCTGCATCCCAAAGGACTTTGCCTGCGTTTGGAGGCAGCTGCGGGTGCCCAGCCCCTGCAGGTTGGGCTTTCCCCAATCCAGGTTAAAGTTTTTGGGAGAGCAGGTTAATGGAAGAGGGAAAACCAGAGCTCCTTCCTTGGGAAATGGACGTTGGAGAGGTAAAATGCCACTGTGAAGGAATAAAATGATGATAAAATGTGTACAGGTCGGATAAATGCAATTTTGGCTGTTCACATTCCCCCTCAGCCTTGCCCACAATACCTGGGACACACATTGGGGTGGTTGCCTTTCCCTGACTTCTGGAGCAAAGGGAAATCTCCTCTCCCGGCTGTGACATTCCCTGTGGCCGAGGTCAGGAGCCTGCAGCAGCCGAGGGGGAGCGGGAGGGAGCAGAGGGGCACTTTGCTCTCAGCAGCCAGCGGGAGCTGAGCACGGCTGTGCTAAATTCAATCAAAGAGATGGGCTGTAATTGAATCAGCGAGGGGCTCAGGGCAGGGCTAGGTGAGCTCTGTGTCTGTCACAGCAAGGGGACACGAGATGTCCTTGGAATTGCTTCGAGCCTCGCTGCAGGGGAGCTTGGCAGGGCTGGGAGTGTGCAGCAGGTACAGCATCAGGGTGGGCTCCTCGCAGCTGCCCTGATGGCTTTGAGGCTCTGCCGAGTTCTTGCTTCATTCTATTCTGACCACAAGTGTGGGGCAGGGAAATGCCAGCCTGGATTTTCATGCCAGGAAATGAGTGCTCATCCTCTCCTCTGAAAGTGGGAACGACCTCCTAGGGATGCGTGGGTGTCACAGTGGTGCAGCCTGGTGACCTGCTGGTGTGAGACTGGGACATCTGGGACGGGAAGGAGCACTATGACACTCCAGGGATGCTCAGAGCATCTCTGCCACCCAGGATCTGTGGGAGAAGATGGAGCCTCACCACCCTGTGTCCCTGAATCCCAAACCTCTGTTCATTCTGACTGTGCTCAGGAAGCCCGAACAGGAATTTTCAGTGCTTAAGCCTGTAGGAGTAAGTGTGGGGATGTCCAGGCAGAAGAAAGCTCAAACTTTCTCTTTCTTGGAAGTCTCCTTGTAGGGGCAAAGGACTGAACCAGAGCCCTCTTTCCCAGGAGGTGATGTGGGAGCTTGGTTTATTTACCACTTTAGGGGATTTTGGATGAAACGTGAATGAATTCCCATCCAATGCAAACAGTGATTTAAATGGTGTGACCAAAGAGCATTTCCCCTTCTGGCTGTGTTGTGTCTCTGAAGTCACAAAGCTGCAGGTTCTCTCTGACCTTTCTGGGAAAAAACAGCTATTGGGGACCTGCCCTTCTGGAAGGAAATTCTAGGGGGAAAGAAAAGGTCTTTTTTATGGCCCTTAGTGAAAGACTCTTTTTCCTTTCTTTGCAGTGTGTCCTAAAGTTTTGCTTTTACTTTTTTTTTCTCTTCCCATCTGGCCACTTATGGAGATGATCCAACCTCGGGCATTTCTGGACCCTTTTTAAGCGAAACGTGCAAAATCCCAGCAGGCAGCAGATGTTACAATGCTTAGTTTTTAGCATGAGAGAGAAGCAGCTGTAGGGCTGTGAGACAGCTGCTGAGAGAACTTGGTCAGACAGTTTCTTAAGTGAGTGAGATTTGGCCCAAAGAAAACCTGTCCAAGAGGAACAGGGCTGTACCACAAAGGATGTGTGCAGGAAGAGGAGGTGGGCTCAGCTGGGATGACTTCCCATCATTTCTCTTAATTCCTTCCTTGCTGCATGTTGCTCTCAGGCAGTGTGTGACCAGAGCTGGAGCTTCATCCCCAAATTCATCCTGGTTTGTGTTAACAGAGGAGCAGGATGGGGAGGCTGCTCTGGAGCTTCCCTGAGCTCTTCCTCCCGGCCCCACCCAGCCCAAAGGCTCCTGTTCTCACCAGTTCATGCTCCGGTGCCTCATTAATGTTTGCATATGGCAAAGAGCAATTTCCACCCTCGGAATGAGTCCCACAGACGTTTCCACCGCAGTGGCACAGGGTGCAGGGCTGCCTGCGCTCTGCCCGCGCTGCCCCACTCTTGCTCCTGGAAGCAAACCCGGCTCCCCTGCACCACTCTCTCTGTCTCTAGAGGGAGCTGATTTCCAGCCTCTTTCACTTTCCCGTGCCCAGGGTGCAGGACAGGAGTGTGAGCTGTCCCCTCATCTGCTGTGGTGTGTGGGGAGCAGGGAGTTTGCAAAGCCAGGCAGGGCCTGCGACACAGGGCTAATGACCTTCTCCCTGCCTGTGTTTCCTTTACGTCAGAAGTCGGAGTGCTTATTAAGTTTGGAGGCTTACTCCCAGGAGCAGAAGAAGAGGATCTGCTGGTGTCTGGCTGAGAACATCACCAAGCAGCAACATCCGGCAGCAGCTCCTACGGAGAGCAAGGTAAGAGACCCACGCGGGAGCTGGAAATTCCTGCCTGGAGCACAGCAGGCTCTGCCTGTGTGGGGCTTTGCTCAGTGATGCTCCTGCCAGGAGGGCTGTGCAGGAGGCTCTTTGTTTGCCAGGTGAGGAGTGAGTTTGTATTCAGGCACTGCTGTGTCTGCAGCTTCCTGCCCTGCCTGGGGAGCCGTGGCTGTGTTTGCATCTGCTGGCTGGAGGCGAGGCAGGCTGGGCTGGCACCTCCCAGCATCTCTATTTGGGTATTTGGACAGCTGAGGCTGTACAACCCCATGGCCAACCTGCTCCGAGAGCTCGGCTCTGGGGCAGGACTGGAAGCAGAGGGAGAGGTTCAAGCTGTGATCTCTAGGTGCTGATTAAAAGGCCGAGGTCATGGGAGTAGCGAGGCAGAGATTTGCCCCTTCTGTGCACTCGGGTGAGCTCAGGTGTTTGATCCTGACCCCACAGATGTCCTCAAAGCACAGAGGGGTCATCTGGGGAGTGCTGTTTTTCATGCCCAGCGAGGCAGCCCCAGCAGTCTTCCCACATGGAAGAGCTCCAGCCTGGCCCGGGAGCGCTGTCTCAGCAGCTCTGGCAGAGAAATGCGTGTGGAGGGCTTTGAGGCGCTGTCACACGCGCCTGCCCTGCGTGGGTGGAGTGAGCACCCTCATCTGCCTCCTCTGGCGCTGGGGCTGTCCCGCGGAGCTGTCTGGGACAGCGGCAGTCTCTGCTGGCTCACATTGCATCCCGGGGTCACGTTTGGGTTCTTGGTGGGTGACGCTGCTCTGGGAGAAGAGAAACTGAGTGTTTGAAGAGCTTTAAGCGCTGCAGATGGGGATTTCGGGGGTAAAACCCCCAGATCCCTCCCTTGGCTGGTGCAGGCTGGGGGAGCAGCTCCTGCCCCACGTCACCGTCCCCGTGTGGGTGCCTGGCAGGGCTGGCTCTGGGGCAGGTGACCCGTCCTTGGCGCCGCGGCACAGCCGGAGCCGGAGCCGGAGCCGCGCTGCCCGCTCCTGGAGCAGGGAGATGCAGCTCTGGCTCTGCAGCCTCCCAAACTGGGTCAGCACAAACATCTCCGCAGGAGACAGAGCCTCTGGATTCCTTTTCCTGCACGTTTCAGGCAGACTAAAATAGCAACAGCAGCGCACAAAGCCTGAGAACCTCGTTACCAACCAAACCTCCCACTCTGCGAGCGGCCTCGGGCAGCTGATTCACAGAGGTGGCAGCGCTCGGCCGTGGCTCCTGCTGTCCTGTGGTACATCTTGCTGGCACAGCTCCGTGCCCAGGCGTGGGGGCCCTGCTGGAATCCATGGGATGGAGCTGGATGCTGCCAGGGGCTCTGTGCTCGGCTGGGTGCGATCCCGCCACGGGCTGGAGATCATCCAGGGTGAAGCTGCGCAGGGACATTTCCAACCTGAGTGTCTCAAAGGTCCTAAAAAGGGGCAGCTGGGTGTCTCTCCATCATGACAGGAGCTCAGGGCTGTTCAGGCTTTCAGGGATGGTGCTGTTTGCCCTCCCCAGCCCGGACTGTTCGTGGCAGGGCGTGCTCAGAGCAAAGCCCTGGAGCGTCTGCTCCCTGAGTTGTGGAAGGAGCCTGGCCACTGGACAGGTGAAAAAGCAGTCCAGAAGACATCACATCTCTTTCAAAGGCTTTTCTGTGCCTCAGTAGCCAAGAAGGTGTTCTTTGGGTGCTGTGCAGAGCCAGCGTGGGCCCTCCAGAGCTGTGACAAAGGGGGTTTGTCTTGGCTTGCCAAAGCTGATGGAAATCCCACTGGTGGGGTGTGGGGTCAAGAGGGAGAAAAGGAGCATGGCAGCAACTACCAGGCACTTTAAATTGAGTTTATAGCACCATTCCCATCCCAGCAAGGTGTGAAGTGCCCAGGATGCAGTTTTAAAGCAAACCTGATGTGAAATGCAAAAAGGAGCAGCGTGGGGAAGGAGCCCCTGGGGGGACTGGGGAGGGTGCTTGGGACAGGGTGGGCACACAGGGCTGGGCAGGAGCCCGACCTGGGAGAGCTGCAGCCGGGGCTGTGGCCAGGCTGGTTTGTCAGGGCAGACCTCTCTGGGGATGCCAGAGCAGAGGGAGGCAGGAGCTGGGAAAATCAGCTGCTTCTTGCAAGGGAGAACTGATCCATTAGCTTTGCTTACAGGTCATTTGATACCAGGGCTATTTAGGGAAAAATCCCAGTGTCTGTGCTCTGTGAACAGACAAATTAAGCTGGAAATATCAGCCTGGCCAGGAATCTGATTTGCAAAGCCTTCAGAACTGCTCCAGCTCAGCAAGAGGCAGCTCCTTTTGCTGTGGCCACAGTCTGGCCAAGGGGATGTGGGCTTTGCTTTGGGGTGGGAGTGAAGGGCCAGGACAGCCTCGGTGCCAGCAGAGCTGTACCATGTGCCAGCTGCATGCTGGAGCCAGGGAAAGGGACACTGTCTGAGCAGAGAGCAGCTCCTCAGGAGCCTCCATGGCTGCTACCAGTGGCAACTTTCAACCTGCGCAGAAATCAGATGGATTTGGGGATTTGGGACGGTACCTCCTGTTTTTCAAGGCCCCCCTGAGCTGTGCCTGGGCAGGGCAGCACTAAGGGCAGGAAGGTCCCTGTGGCTCAGGGACAGGGCTCTGCAGAGCTGTCGCTGCCTCTGGCAGTGCCTCTGGCAGTGTCTCCAGGGAGGATGGTGTCAGGCTGGAGGATCTTCCCTGCAGGGGCCCTGTTGGCACTGCTGCTTTCAGAGCAGCTGGGTTTGGAGCAAAGCTGTCGGTTTCTGGGGGACTTGAGCACGTGGTGAATGCAGCATCTGCTTCTGGACATGGAGAAAGAGAAATCCACGAGGGATGCAGCTGTGATAGTCCCAGTGGGCTTTTCCTGCCAGAGTCAGTGCAGGAGGAGCTCCGGGGATAACGTGGCTGTGGTTGTGGTCCTGCTCTCTATCCCCAGTGTCCAGGAGATTTGGAGCAAGTGGGGCTTCTCTGCTGCCACTGTAAGACTTGGCCGAACTTCCCTGAGCCCACCCTGCCAGCTGCAGCAGCTCCCAGGAATTATGCTGTGGATATTTTCTCCATCTGCAGAGCCTTCCCCCTCTCATCCTTGTGTCCGGGTCTGCTCCGGGATGCTGCTCCCTGCCCTGTGCCTGTAAAACACATGCCCAGCGTGAGCCAGCTTGGCAGCAAACCTTCCCCACCGGGGCTGTGTGGAGCCTGGAGGTTGGCTGGGGCTGCCAGGAACCACAGCCATGGCAATGTGATTAGGGAAGAGCAGCTTTGTGCGTTAACTGAGTTAACGAGGCGGCCTCCCCGGGCCGGGTGCTGACCGTCAGTGCTGGGCCACCCTCAGGTTGCTGCGCCAGCTCGGGGTGCTTCAGCCTGGCTGAAGAGAGGGCAAACTGCAGAGCAGGGACAAGGCCAGGCACAGGGGCTGGAGCTGCTCCAGCTGCTTTGGGAAAAGATTCCCAGCACAACCCCTTGTGTGTAATGGAACTGCTGCCACCGCCTGATTCTCACTGCTTGTTTCTTTGTGTCTTCCACACTCAGAACGGCTGATTACTCTTCCCTTCTGGCTCCGTGACCTGAGATTACCTCGGAGATGATGGCTGGCTGTATCTGAAAGATGCAGATTATCCTTAAGCTAAATAATTACGGACACTCGGTGGCGTGGACTTTGGGAGTCCAGGACGGGTGCTCCCCTTGTTTCCCGAGGGAGGTGGTGGATGCTCAGCACTGTCCCAGCCCTGGCTGCCGCCCCTGTGCCACGGCTGCGAGCGGGCGTGGATGACCCCGGCCCTTCCTGGCAGCGCTGGCTCCGGTGCTGGGAATGAGCGGCCGGGGGGGGGGACCGGCCGGCCCCTTCCTGGCCGTCCCTGTGGTCAGGAAGGGCAGGGCTGTTTCTCTCACTTATTTACAACGTGCTTGACAAGTGCGAGTAAATGAGCTGTCGGCAAAAGCAAACAGTGTGTGATGGAGGGCTGATGGAAAGCAGGGCCGGTGGGGCGGGAGGGCTCCCGGGGTGCGGGGACAGCCCTGCTCCCCCAGCACCTGCAGCTGGGGACGGTTCAGTGTGGGTCACCCCTCTCCTGTCCCCTCCCCTGCCTCCTCCTCCTCGTCCCGAGCGCCCCGGGCACCCACTCTGCTGTCCCTCCACAATCCCTGTTCCTTGGCACCTCCCTGCCCCAGCAACTCCCTCTCCTCACAGTGAGGCATCTCCCGGGCCTTCCTTGCACAGTCAAGGGGCTGCTGGCACTGGGGTGGCTGTGACAAGCACTTGAGGGCAAGGTTGTGGACAACCCCATTCCTCCCTGTGCCTCTGAGCAGGTGCTTCACTCACAGCAGTTTAGTCAGAGCACGATCAGCTCTTCGATGGGGAAGGAGGGGAGGATTCTGTACTTTCTTATTTTGTTTTTGGCCAAAATCTTTCCATTTTGGGCTGGGAACCTGCTGCCCCATCTGTGCCAGCTCTGCTTCAGGGGGTCCTGCTGATCTGCTGCTGTGGGGCAGGACATGGCCAAGGGTACAGGAAACCTGGATCTTCACCAGAGCCTGCTGTCCTTCCACGATACCAACACGAGAGGCTGGGCAGGGCTGAGCACACCACAGCAGCCCCTGGAGGGCCATCCTGACCCTGGCCACCCTCTGAGCACCTCGTTTGTGCTGTCAGGGGGCTCAAATAGGGGAGGAACCTTGAGGGTGATTCTGCCCCAAGGAGGGTTAAAGCATCAGCTGGCAGGATGTGCAGCCAGGTCACAAACCCAAAGCAAAGCGTTGTTGCCCTGTTCCACGCCAGGGAGCATAGCCCAGCTCACCTGGACTGGGAAAACTCCTTACTGAGGACAGCCAAAGGCCCCATGGATTTGTGAGGCCGTGGGACCAGAGCTGCTCTTCCTCTCTGAGGCTCTGGTTCAGCTCTGTCCACTTGAATATCTGGAGGAAGCTCTCCCTCCTTGAACAGTCATGGAACTGCAGACTGGTTTGGGTTGGAAGGAATCTTTTAACGTTATCCAGTGCCACCCCCTGCCATGGGCAGGGACACCTTCCACTATCCCAGGCTGCTCCAAGCCCCATCCAACCTGGCCTTGGACACTTCCAGGGATGGGGCAGCCACAGCTTCTCTGGGCACCCTGTGCCAGGGCCTCCCCACCTCAATAGTAAAGAATTTTTTCCTAATATCTGACCTAACCCTGCCTTCCTTCAGCTTAAGGCCATTCCCCCTTGTCCTGTCACTTCAAGCCCTTGTCCCAAGTCCCTCTCCAGCTCCCTTAGAGCCCCTTTAGACATTGGAAGGGGCTCTAAGGTCTTCCCAGAACCTTCTGTTCTCCAGGTGAACAGTTGCACATCAGTTGGCTTCCAGCCCTTGTTGCAAGGACACGTACCAAGGCCCCAGGAAGCTGGGATGTGCCTGTGGGGCTGGGCTGGGGTACTGATCAGTTTATCACCTCCCCTGAACCCTGGGTCACTGAACCCCGGCGCCACTGGCCTCACTGCCCAGCCCTGAGGCTCTTGGTGCCGTTCCTGGTGGCACCGAGGCACCGGGGACTCCCAGCTGGCTCCCAGCGCCCGAGGTGTGGAGCAGATGGGCCAGCTGAGAGCCAGAGCTCCCCCGGGATTGATCGTTCACTTAGCTGGGCTCCGGAGCCATGAGGAGAGCAGAGCTCTCCCCTCCGCCGAACAGCGGCTCCCGTTTCTCCGGGAGATGCTCTCCCAGCTGCATCCAGCGAGCCCGCATCCCCCCGCCCCGCCCGAGCAGGGGGGCTCGGGGTTGGAGCCGGGCGTGAGCAGCCGCCAACACTTCCCTCATGGCCAGAGGCAGTTTTAAACCCTGGAAGGAATCCCCAGAAGGGCTGGTAAGAGGGAAAGTGCCGGCAGGAGCGGCGCCGGCAGCCCGGGCGGGTTGAGCGGTGTGAGATCATTTGCACGGGGTGGTCAAAGGCACAGACTGAGTGCTCTGAGCCAGCGCTGCTGTGATTTAATGAACGTGCTGGAAGAGCTTTGTTGCAGCCTGCCAGGCTGGAGCCCTGCTCTGCTGTACCCAAACACCTCCTGCCTCGGGTGGCTGCTCCTCCTCTTCCCTCCCAGCCTGGCAGGGGGCTGTGAGTGTGTGGCTGGGCAGCCTCTGAAGGCCAGTTCAAGTAACGCCTTGCAAAAGTTACCCAAACACCAATATCTTTGCAGAGTCAAAGCATCTATTCAAAATTCCAGGGGGCTTTGAGTGGTGATGCCCAGAGTGGTGTGGGACTGGTAGGCACAGCTTCATCCTGCCCCCATGGCATCCCCTGGCCCTCCATGAGGTTTGGTGTCCTGCCCTGGAACGAGCACCTTCCTGCTGGAGCAGCCAGCACCACTGCAGGAGGGCTGTGCGTGGCTTTGGAACCACCAGTGTTGGTTTTGGGACCATTTGGGATTCCTCCCTCCTGTGTGTGGCTCTGGCCACGGCCCTGTTGGAGGCAGTCACAGCAGAGCTGCTCCGCCAGGCCCTCTCCTCTCGGTGGATGTTTCCTTCCAGTGATCTCTGCTGGCAGCAGGAACAGCTTCCAGCCCCAACCTCGTGCTCCTGTGTAAGTGGTGCTGGGATGGGTCCTTCCCGGTGGATCTGCAGTGGCTGAGTGCATCAGGCTCTGGTTGTCACCCCCCTCATCCTGCCCAGGGGACAGAGCTCTGCCCCTGCCCGTAAAGCTGCAGAGAGATTCCCCCTCTGAGCAGCACCGACAGGAAAGCGTGCTGAGGGTTGTGGGCTGAATGGCAGTGACAGGATCTGCTTCTTCCTCCCCCTTTCCCACCACTCTGGATTTTTACTGCCGGGGATATTTATGACCCAGACATCATCTCAGAGCTCCGGGTCCCCTGGCACTCGCCCTGCGGTGATGAGGCTGCAGGCAGCAGCTGGAGCCCGGCTCAGGAGCTGTATCCCCATCACAATGGGCACAGAGCAGTGCATGTGGGCAGGTTTGGGTGGTGGCTGGGTCATTCCTGACTGCGAGGGGCCAGGGACCCTCAGGCCGGGGGTGCTCTAAGTCTCAGGGACATCCAGGTACCCCCGGTGCGGTGACATCCTGTGTCCCACACGCCTGCAGCCACCCAGCTGGCCTCAGGGAGGGAACAGGCACAAGCCCCACCAGGCCCAGCTCCCTTCAGCAGTGCAGGCAGGACGGGAGCTGAGCACAGCTGTGGGGGTGGCCGTGCCGTGTCACTGCTGTCCATGGCGACAGAGAGTGTCCAGTGAGACCAGGGGGCTCCCACATTTCCTGTGCCACTGCAGAGCTGTGGCTGCCTGGGAGGCAGAGCAGGCAGCACAGTTGCTCTGCTCCATCCCAGGAGCATTCACGTGGCTGCAGCTGGCCGGAGCACGGGGACGTGTGTGTGCCCCAAGTCCGTGCTGGAGGAGAGCTGAGCACAGCTCGTCACCGCGGCAGCGAGGGCCCGTCAGTGAACGGTGGCTGTGGGGCAGATAAAACCAGCACATGTCTGAGTGGCTGTGCACACAGCCCTCACTGTGCTCTCTCTCTGGAGCCCTCAGGACAATTTGCATGTCTCAGTCAGTGAAGTGTAATCCCAGGAGGAGAAATGCCCAGTCAGGTCCCCAGCCCGGTGTGCATGGGAGTGTCACGAGAGGGCACTGGCCTTGCAGGAGAAGAGGAAGGGCGGATGGTCGTGCGTGGGCTGACCCCTGGATGGACACCGTCCACCATCCTGCCTGTTTATTCTCCCTGTCCCTGCCCATTGGGGTCGAGCCGCTCACAGAGGTTGGGATGCAAAGGGCAAAGTGCCCCATTGCAGAGCGTGCCCCATTGCAGAGCATCCCCCACTTCAGAGCTGTCCCTTTGCCACAGAAAACAGTTTGGGGGGGGGGGAAAGCCCCGCGAACAGCGAACTTGCAGCAGAGTTTCATTAAGCAGGAAGCACCGGGATCCCTGCGCTCGGTGTCGCTCGGGGGCAGGACAGGACAGCAGAAGGGGAGCGCGGCGGCTCTCAGGGTGATGCATGGCCCTTCCTCAGGGCACGGCGGCCTTCCGCTGCTGTCAGCAGGTAACAGCACCTCCAGGGAGAGCCGGCGGAGCCGTAAATAGCACGAGGGGCACGAGGGAGCCGTGTCTGGGAGAGGCTGGGGCGGTTTCAGCCGCCGCTTGACACGGACATTAATAACGGCGGGGGCAGAGCCAGAGCGCCGCGCCAGCAGCAGCCGAGCGCCGCCGCGGGCACATGGCCGGGCCGGGGCTGCCGGGGGAGATGCCGCTCGCTCGGCCCGGGGGATGCAGCTGAGAGCCCGCAGTTGGTAGGTTTTGCTCGCACACATTGCAGCCTGAGGGCCGGACCCTTCGCTGGGCAGGATCCGGCTCCGGCTGAGGAAGCGGCACCGGGCGCTGATGTCCTTGGGGATCCGAGGCACCTGCGCTGCTCTCTCCTGGGGGACCTGTGGCTCCTGCACAGCTCATTCGCCACCAGGCTGGGCTTGAGGGTTGGTGAGGAGCACCCGGGAGGAGTGCAGGGGCATTTGTAGCTGCGGGGTTTTGAGGTCCCCTCTCAAATTTGGGCTGTGTGCGGCTGTGCCGTGGGCACCAGCTGGCTCTTGCTGTGGGATCAGCGTTGCTATGTGCCCACAATGGGGGTTTTCTGCTCCAGGACTTTTGCAGCCTTCTGGATACCCTCCCTGGACTGGCATCGGGGAACAACCAGCAGGTTCAGCCGTGGCGCGCTCGGAGCCTCGCTGGGGATGGAGGGCAGCGGGCAGGGCACGGATTGGGATCCGGAGCTGGGACTGCCGGGGCAGCTGCGGGTCGGGGCTGGCAGCCCGGAGCTGCGGCGGTGGCGGCGTGGGGAGGGTTGGTCCCGGCTTGGTGGCCGCACCTTCGGCAGGCGGTGACACCGAGGTGTGGGGCGCAAGCTGAGCCCGCAGCCGGGCTCCTCTCCCCGGGCACGGGCCGGGCTGCTGCTCTCGGAGCGTCGGCTCCGCTTCCCGCTGGGTTTCGGGGATGGGCTGGGGCTGGAGCCCCGTGCGCAGCGATCCGCTGGGAATGCAGGGATGGGGAACGGGATTTGTGCGGGGACCACGGGATCGCTTCCTCCCTCGAGAGGGCTTCTCCTGCCAGGGCTCCGAGGCAGCCCACGGCCAGGTTTTTGGGGTGGTACAAACATTACCCCCCCAGTCTCCCATCTGTGCACCCACCCTCAGCGCCCTGCCCTGGGCACTGCTGGCCCTGCTGTTCGCGCTGATACACCCGCGCCGCTCTTGCTGTTGCACTAATTGCTCGGGATCAATTATTCATTGTGCAGTAGTGAAGCAGGGAGAGGGTAGAAAACCCAGCTGTGGAGCCAGCCCTGGGCCTGGCCGGCCCCGCAGAGGGTGAGGAGCAGAGCTCGGGGAATGCTCCTCATGAGCACTTTCACAATGACTCCCACCAAGATTTTCTCAGGTTTTGGTAGTTCTGCTTTGCATTTCTGCCTTTGCTTTCTTCCCCTCAGCCCCCTGCTGTGCATTAGATGCTGTTCCCTGTTGGTTCTTAGTTATCACTTTTTAAATCCCGAGGTTCTCAACAGTGTTTCACAGTCAGAAGTTTCTGATCTGGTGCATCTGGGCACAGTTTGTCCCATGCTAAGAACTGGAATTGTAAAATATTTTCCTTCTGCTTCAGGAAAAAACTACTTTGGAAAGGTTGATGGGGCCCTGGATGATGTAGGTGCTCTTTTCCCTGCAATCCCTCTGCTGTGAGGTGGGATGTTGCCTCCAGCACAGGGAACCCACTCCTGCATCTCTCCCGAAATAACCCTGAGGAGAGAGTTGGTCTCATTCCCATGGAGTTAAATGCTTTTGGGGACAGGTGAGGCACCTTGGAGCAAAGGTCCTTTGAAGGGCAGCAGGACCCAGAGAGGTTCCCCCATGGGACATACGGAGGATGGAGCTGCCATGGTCTGGGACAGCCACAAGATCGGCTCTTCCTGCAGCATCCCAGGAGGTCCTTTCACCCCTCCTGGGTGAGAGCACAGCTGCCGCAGCACATCCTTTGCTCTCCTGCTCATATCCATGTCCAACAGGCCTGCAGGGACTTCCCTGCTTTTCCCAATCCGATTTTGGCTGAGGAGGTACCTGGGTGCAGGGCAGCTCTCTGAGCTGTGTTTTGCCTCCTCTTCCTCAGCCTCACCACGAAAGAAAGACAAAACCTGAGCATCACCTCAGGAGCTGGGGGAGGCTCAATTAAATGTCCCCGTGGCCAGGCACTCCTTGAGCCACAGTGGCTCCACGATCGAGAGGAGCAGAGGCTTTGAAATGAGAAGCTGAGAGCCTCAAAAAAAATCCCTGACCTCCCCGAGCTGGAGATTTCAGGGAATGCCACTCCTGGCAGCGGGAGAGCTGGCAGCACCAGGGCAAGGGCAGGGCAGGCTGCAGCTCCCAGCTGTGCTGTCTCCATGGCTGGGGTTTTCCCAGCTGGAAGTCCCAGCTGTGGGCCACCAGCAAGGCCACATTATTTAAAGAAATGCTGGAGGAGTTGAGGTTGTGCTGGCGGTCGTTGAAATTTTCTCTGCTGGTGAACTGGAACAGTCCTGGTTGTGAGCAGCAACTCGGAAAAAGCAGCTCGAGGTACGCACCAAGGAGCAGAGGGTTTGCAGTACTTCTGCCATGCCTTGGTTTCAATAAAACTTTAAAAGCCTTGAAAAAATCTTAATTTTTTGAGTCAGGGAGTGATCCTTGAAGGCCCAGAGAGCCCAGAAAGTGGGTAATGGGTGCAAGGTTTGAGGATGTTGGAGCAGGCAGGGCAGTGTTGGCTTTTTCTGGAATGTGTTGACACTTGTTGAATGAGGAGATCATTCTTATGAACTCTCTTGCTGTTGCTCTGGTCTCAGACCCATCCTCCTTCCCTAAAACGACCCCAGAGAGCCATCCTGGGGTTTGGAGGCAGCTCTTGCTTCTGCTTTCTCTTCCCCTTCTCAAGAAATGCTGCCTTGGCCTCTCAGCCTGAGATAGAAAGTGAAACAGTGAAGTGTGAGATCCTCCAGGGAGGATGGAGTAAATCTCCTCAGCCCCTTGAACTGCCTGGATCCAGACAGGGAAACCCAGATGCTGGGAATGGGAAGAGCAACTTGTGGAGTGCAGGGGAAGATGCAGATGGTGAAAAAAAGGAAACCTGCACATGGAGGACAGGGACACCCAGATGCTGAGAGCAGTGAGACCTAGGCACTGAGAATGGAGAAGTCCAGATGCTGGCTGCTGGCTCCTGAGCTGCTGCTGCAGTGAGAGCATGGAATGTTTCGGGTGAGTCTGTGAGGTGGAAGAACAGAACCTCCCGCAGACAGCCCCAGCACTGCCTCCACTGCTGCCTGGAGGGACAGGACACAGGGAATGGCTTCCCACTGCCAGAGGGCAGGGATGGATGGGATCTTGGGAAGGAATTGTTCCCTGGGAGGGTGGGCAGGCCCTGGCACAGGGTGCCCAGAGGAGCTGTGGCTGCCCCTGGATCCCTGGCAGTGCCCAAGGCCAGGCTGGACGGGGCTTGGAGCAGCCTGGGACAGTGGAAGGTGTCCCTGCCCATGGCAGGGGTGGAACTGGGTGAGCTTTAAGGTCCCTTCCACCCCAAACCATCCTGTGAGTCTGCGAAACCTGGTCACATCCCCATCCTTGAGGTCCCAAGTCAGCTTTGGGCAGCAAGGTGGCCTTGGCTTCGTGCTGTGAAGTCCCTGGTGCCTCCAGCCAGGAGCAGGTCTGTGAGCTGGCAGTGATGGCATTGCTGCCTCTTCTCCCATCTCTCCCCACCCCATGTGATGCTGAGCAGAGCTCAGCCCTGTGCAGACAGGATTTCACAGCCCTGGTGATGCTCTCAGCCCGAGATGGAACCAACCCTCGCTCGTGGTGAGGCTGCTGCTCATCCACTCCATGCCAGAGAAGAGCAGCAGAGGCTCTGATTGAATTAGTGCAAGGATTTAATTGAATCCCCAAATGTCTCTCGTTTTAGAGGAGCCTGTTCATTTCCTTCTAGGACCTTATCTGATGCAGGCACCCAGCACTGTGAGCAGGACTGGGCAGACAGACAGCGCTGGGGGGAGGGCTTTGTGGGGAGTGACTCGAGGGCTCTGTGGGTTTTTCCTCTAATTATTTCATGAGATAATGATGGCAGTGATTGCAAATAAAACATCAGCAGCATCACTGAGGCACACGCTGGTGCAAATGGCAGCCTGGCATGGCAAGGCTGGAAGCGTTCCCTTCTCACAAGGAGTTGCTGTGGGGGGAGTGAAACAGCCCCAAGGATGGGGTGAAAGGAGCATCTGCTTTGTGCCTGACACCAAATCCAGCTGTTTCATGGATGGGGCGATGTCATGAAGGGGCCAAGGATGTGGTGATCTCTGAATTTTAGTCTTCAGCCTCACTGGAGGAGTTCAGGTGATGCTGGGGCGAGTCAGGCTGAGTGGTCCCTGTGCTACAGGTGTCACGGGGAGCCTTTGGGTGAGATAAAACAGGACAAGGCACAGCTGGACACATGTAGGCTCCTGCCCAGCTGGCTGTGGCACTGAGCTCCAGCAGCTTCCTGGAAACCTGCCCGGCTCTTTGCCCCCTGAGCTCAGGCAGGTGCTGCTGGGCAGTGTCTGTGCTGTCCCCTCTGTGCACATGGGGCTCACACACCCCCGGGGTGTCTCCTGGGGGTGCCAGCAGCTTCTGCCGCCCAACATCTGCTCACAGCTGCCGGGGGATGTCCGGGGCTGCTTATCACCTCCGTGCCCTCCAGCAGCAGGGTGGCTGTCCCAGGGGATGCTGTCACAGGCTGGGACCTCCACAGGGACACAACCTCTGTCCACTCCATGGATGCTTCTTCCCAACGGGATGTGAGGCTGGACGGGTTCATTCCTGGGGCTGCTGCCCTTTTTGAAGCTGAAGTCAACTTAATTTATACAGAGGGGGTGTCTTTGTTAACTCCAGCTTTCTGGTTGCCATCGGGTTTGTGCAAATGCTTGGATCTCAGCTGGGGATACAGTGACTTTTCTGGGTGACTTGTTAGCTGTGGAACAGCCCCTGCCCAGGATCTGTGTAGGAGGGAATTGCTTCCTAGAGGGAGGATTTTTCTCTCCTTTGGTCTTTTTTCCCTGCTGGGCTGGTTTTGCCCCTTTGGCTTAGACAGAAAAATCACACAGGACCCCGTGCTGGCAGGGGAGGGCTCATCGCAGGCTCCCCCTGCTCATAAAAACAACCTTGGAGGTTTTTTCCCTTGGGCTTTTCCCTTTGAAAGGACAGAGCTTGCTCAGGCCTTCCCCATCTGCAAAGAATCCTGGAAAAACCAGCCCCAAAGGTTTAAAAACCCGACAGGGGCTGGCAGGAGTGGCTGTGGTTTTGTAGGGCTTGCCCAGAGCCACGGGCTGAGCTGGGGCAATCCAGGGATGGGCTGAGCCCGGCGCTTCCCTTCGGCGTTTGATAACGCGGTGCAGGAGGGGCCAGAGCTGCCGGACGGGCTGCTGCATTTCTCTGCAGCCCTCGGGGAAGATCCCCGCAGGGCTGAGCCCCCCCAGCAGCTCCCAGGGGAAGATCCCCGCAGGGCTGAGCCCCCCCAGCAGCTCCCAGGGGACGTGGAGGTGAGGATGCTGTTACGGCTCTGCCTCTGTGGCTGGAGCCGAGCCGGCACCCTGGGGTTCCTCAAAACCCACCGGTGCTGCTGGGTGCTGGAGGGGGGAGCTGAGTGGCCCCATCCCACTCCTGCCAGCTGGGGGAAGCCGGTGTTCCAGGGCTCAGGAGCAGGACTGGGTGCTGACAAGAGCAATGGGTGACTTGGCACCACCTGGGGACATGGGGACGATGCCATCCCGCCCCACCAGAGCACTGTTAGGGTTGTACAAGGGGGGGTGTTAGGAGGGGAGAGGCTCCCCAGGAAGGCGGCAAGAGAGATTTGGGGTGCTTCTACTTTCATCCTTCTTTTTCTTCTCCTCTGGCAGATGTTGGAGACGGACGCCGAGAAGCCGGGGCAGATGCACTCGGAGGATGGGAAGGCAGCAGTGAGTGATGCCCCTCTGGCTGCCAAGGCAGCAGCTCTGGCCGAGCCCTGGGAAGCTCTGGGAGCCACCCAGGCTCCTCTCCTGGCTGAAAAGCAGCCGGTGGCCACCGCGAAGGGAGAGGAGCAGCCCAGCTCCCTGCCAGCTTTTGTCATCCCCGAGCTGCGCCTCGACAGCACCTTCAGCCAGGGCACGGCGGGCACGGCGAGCAGCACCACGGACGGCGAGGACGACGAGGAGGATGAGGAGGAAGACGAGGATGAGGAGGACGAGGAGGAGGAGGAGGACAGCGACGAGCAGTACCTGGACAGGAACGAGCTGAAGCGCAGCAGCATGATCGAGACGTCGGGCGGGCAGCCCGGCTACACCCTGAGCGTGCAGGGCTCCCTGCGGCGCCGCACCCACAGCGAGGGCAGCCTCCTGCAGGAGGCCAAGGGCCACTGCTTCACCTCCGACACCACCCTCAACTGCTCCGACAGCCAGGGCTCCGCCGCACACTGGGCACTGCCCTCCCCCAGGACCCTCAAGAAAGAGCTCGTCAAAAACGGCGGCTCCATCCACCAGCTCACGCTGCTCTTCTCGGGCCACAGGAAGGTACGTGAGCCACGGCTGGCCGTGGTGCTGGGAGAGCTCCTGGGGTGGAGCTGTCCTGGCACGTGGCCCCTGTCTCCATGACCATGGCCAAGCTGCCTCCTGAGCGGTCAGGAAGGTCCCTGGCCCTGGCAGCAGCTCTGGGAGGTGCTGAGCACCCGGGGTGTGTCACCCAGAGCAGCACTGGGGCCGTGGGCGGCCATTCCCACCACTGCATCCGGATCCTGCAGGGCCCATGGCCTGGGCAGCCGCTCTCTGCTGGGACTGCTGGTGGCAGAGCTGACCCGGGGGTCAGTGCTTGCAAAGGACTGCTCAGAGCAGCAGTGGGGAGAGTCCCTGGTCACAGAGTCCCCAGTGTGCAGGGGATGCCAGGAGTGGTGTGACCCTCTGCCCCCACCAGCCTCCTGCAGGGCTTTGGCCACTGTGGGGTCCATCTCATGAAAAGCTGTGGTCAGCAGCGAGGTGTGACCCCACCACGCAGGAGGAGCAGCGGAGGCTGTGCCGAGGGAGCTCTGCCTGGGACTGACCTGTGCAAGCTCCCTGAGCCCCCAGAGCAGAGCTGGCCCTGGCTGCACTGCTGCAGGAAACGAGGGGCCAGTGCAGGGATCGTTCATGGGAAGTGCTGCTGTTCCCGTTCTCCCCGGGTGACGCTGGCAGGGTGCTGAGAGTGGCCTCTGGCCCCACACCTTGCTCTGCCCCCCGAGCCCCCACCAGCTCCATCCCTGCCTCGGCTCTGGGTGCTGCTCAGAGCCCTGGGTGCTGCTCGGGGCTCTGGGTGCTGCTTGGGGCTCTGGGTGCTGCTTGAAAAGCCACCCTGATGCTGTTTCCTGGAGAACTTCTTGGGCTCAGAGTCCCTGCCCAGCTGGTGAGAGCTCCCCCGGGGTTACAGATGCTGAGATGGGGCTGCTGTCCAAAAGGGGTTCCAAACCCTCCTGGAGACTGATGCCAGCAGTTGTGTTCGGGAGGAGATGGGGGGTTCAGACCCGCCCTATCCCCGATAGAGAAAAGCCACCCCCGTGTCAGGGACGCGCTCGCTGCCTTCGCACGTGCGAGGGAGGGGTGACGGCGTCAGCGTCCCGTTAGTGCCGCTGTGAGCGGAGCCCTGAAGGAGGGCTCACAGTGCCGCTGTGTGTGCAGCCCCGAGCCTGCAGCCTTGCAGCCCTGCAAACGTGCAACCCTGCAGCCCTGCAACCCTGAGCCTGCAGCCCTGAGCCTGCAACCCTACAGCCCTGCAGCCCTTCAACCCCGCAGCCCTGAGCCTGCAGCCCTGCAGCCCTGCAACCCTGCAGCCCTGAGCCTGCAGCCCTGCAACCCTGCAGCCCTGCAACCCTGCAGCCCTGCAACCCTGCAGCCCTGAGCCTGCAGCCCTGCAACCCTGCAACCCTGCAGCCCTGAGCCTGCAGCCCTGCAGCCCTGCAAACATACAGCCCTGCAGCCCTGCAAACATGCAACCCTGCAGCCCCGCAGCCCCGCAGCCCTGAGCCTGCAGCCCTGCAGCCCTGCAACCCTGCAGCCCTGAGCCTGCAGCCCTGCAACCCTGCAACCCTGCAGCCCTGAGCCTGCAGCCCTGCAACCCTGCAGCCCTGCAACCCTGCAGCCCTGCAACCCTGCAGCCCTGAGCCTGCAGCCCTGCAACCCTGCAACCCTGCAGCCCTGAGCCTGCAGCCCTGCAGCCCTGCAAACATACAGCCCTGCAGCCCTGCAAACATGCAACCCTGCAGCCCCGCAGCCCCGCAGCCCTGAGCCTGCAGCCCTGCAGCGCTGCCCGAGCCGGGTGGGCTGCGTGTCCCTGCTGGGGGCACCCCGGATCGTGCCCCACCCTGCCCCGGGGAGCCTCCAGCTGCGCTCCCTGCTCTCAGCTGGGTGGATGTTTACCCACAGAGGTGAACGGAGCTCCTCCTGCGTTAAACTGCTCTGGTGCACATCAGGCTGGGATTTTTGGGGCAGGGATGGGGCAGCCTGTGCCGGTGGGGAGGGCAGTGTGGTGGCTGCACCTCCTGCGGCTCCCACTTCCAAACCTGCAGCAGCTCTGGCTGCCTGGGGCCTAAATCCCTGCCCAGACCCTTAATCCCGTGTCCTCCTGGGCACCCCTGCCTGTTCCTACTGCCCCCTTCCCATTGCCTGCTCACATCACCCTGCTCCCACTGCCCCATTCCCACTGCCCTGTTCCCATTGCCCTGTCCCCACTGCCCTGTTCTCATTCCCCTGTTCCCACTGCCCTGCTCCCCTTGCCCTGCCCCTCCAGCTGCCTGTGGAGGGTGTGCAGCAGTCAGGGAAGCCGGACACGGGGCTGAGCCACTGTGGGGTTGGGCTACTGCCACCCCCCTGCCTACACTTTGGAGCCACTTTTATTGGTCCGTGCCTTTGAATAATTCAATGAAACCTCAGCGGTTTTTGGAGCAAGACACTGATGTACAATCCCCATTTGGAATTCCCCCACTGGCAGCACCTGCACCCGGCGGCCTCGGCTGCAGGGCCATCACATCCAGCAAGGTTCTCGGTTATTTTCCCAGCTGGGAGTGTTCCAGGGGGGTCATTCCAGCCCTTTTTAACACCGTCGTGCCCGGTGTGCCTTCCCGCAGAGCCGGTTGTTTTCTTAGGCATTGTGGGGAGCGCTGGGACTCCTCGGGAGAGCTCGGCTGCTGCCTTTTGTCCCCGAGCACGGAGCCTCTCCGGACAATGGCAGGAAGCCCCGGCCAGCCCGTCTGCCGGGGCCGGAGCGGCCCGGGGAAGGTGCTCGGCGAGGGCCGCATTGTTCGGGGCCGATAAACTCCGGAAACCCGGGCGCAGAATGGAAGGAAGTGTCCGAAACCTCGGGCCCGGCGCTGCGGGGCTGAGCACAGGGTTCCCACGGCCCGGCCGCGGGGTGATGATCCTGGAAAGCGCCTGGCAGCCCCGGGAGCACGGGGATGAGCCCGCGGGGGTCGGGCGGCTGCAGGGCGGGGTGCAGGGCTGGCTGTGAGCATCTGCAGCGTTCAGGAATGGATGGAATGCTAAAGCCCCCGAGCTATGGTGATCCCGGGGGTGGCCTCGCCTGGTGCCACGATCTGTGGCTCAGAGGCTGTGCTGGTGCTGCCCTGAGCTCATGGCACATCCCGGGTCCCCTTGGTTTGTCCAGGCTGCCCTGGAGCGGTGCTCAGAGAGCAGGCTTGTAAACTGCAATGATATGATTCAATTATGGGTGAACCGTTCTGATTTCTCCTGCCTGGGGACCGCTGGGAACTCCTGCTTGATTTTGGGTGCCCAGCCTGGTTCTGGGGGGCTCTTTGGGCCGTGGCAGGATCCCTGTGCCCACTCAGGAGCAGGAGTAGGAGCATCAGCAGTGGGAATGTGAATGCCCTCCCTGTAGGAGGTACCACTGAACCTGGAGGGACCTGGGCCACCAGCTGTGGGGTCTCCTGGGATGCTCCGGGAACGCCACGAGCTGAAGGTGGCAGAGGATGAGTGAGGGGAGGGAGGTTCTTGTGTCAGGAGCTTGTCCCGTGTCATTGCCATCACGAGGAAGGAGCCCTGTGGGTGCTGTGGGTCTGGCCTTTGTGGTGTGGGGAACTTGGGGATGCCGGCCCTGCTGGTTGATGACACAGAGTGATGCCGTGGGCACGTCCAGGTGTGATGACACAGACGCTGTTTTTCTGTCCCCCCTCAGCTGAGTGGAGCAGACCCTGAGTGCAGCTGTGACGAAGGGGACGAGACCTCCCGCAAGAAACGGAGCAGGAGCCTGTAAGTGTCACATCGGGGGTGGCATCAGGGTGTGCCAGGGCTGTTTGTGGGGTCAGACACCTCGGCTGAGCCCCGCTGGCACCAGGAGCCCTCAGGATCCCCGTCTTTTCCCCCTGACTTTTTCCAGCAGCAAAGCCATGAGCTGGGGTCTCACTTCAGATGGAATTGTTTTCAGGGAGGGTGGTGGGGTGTGCTGGGGGCACTGCCCGGCCCAGCTGGGAGCACCCCCTTCCACTGCGCCCTGACAGGAGGAAGACACCGGCTCTTGGGAAAACCAGCTTGCCCGGGTTCAGGGAGAGGACATGGAAGCGGTGAAATCTGAGCTGAGGGCCCCCTTCCCGCTGGCCCCATGCCGGGAGGAGGAATGGGGAGGTGGAATGGGGAGGTTTCCCACCGCGGGTCAGGCTCGGCCCTCGCGGCACATCCGCGGCAGCGCGGTGGGAGCAGGGACCGCAGGGACCCCCGAGGGACACCGGCAGCCGCTCTGCTGCTCCCGGTAAGGCTTTGGGGTGCCAAAAAGGGGGTGCCAGCAAGGACAAGGCCGCCGTGGCCTTTGCTCTCTTCAAACACAGCTGCAGCTGAGGCGGGGCAGGCGCACGAGTGAGGATGTTCGGGAGCGAACTCCTCCAGAACGCGGGTCCGGCCGGGTGCCAGGGCCACGGGGGTGCCCGTGGCTGCGTGTCCCGTGCCCTGGGCCACGTGTGGCGGGCAGGTGGAGGAGCCACAGGTGGTTTGAGCGGCTCAGGGTGCGGGGGTGCTGCGCACGCAGCTGCCCGGCCTCGGCGGCCGTACCAGCGAGCGGCACTGTCGGCCCGCGCTGCCTCATCGCTGCCGCCTATTTTTAGCTCTTTTTATTATTTCCCCCCCCCAGCAGCCGAAATGAAAACGAAGCCCTTGCGGCAGGGACGTCCCCCCGGCCGCGTGGCAGAGCCGGGGGACGGGGCTGGCGGGGGAGGCTCGGCCCCCCCGGGGTCAGGGGCGGTTGCGGAGCGGCTTCTGCGCTCACCTTGAGCCGGCGGGGGATGCTCCGGGGAGCTCTTGGCAGCGCATTGGCTGCGCGGCGCGGTCCCGGCCGGCTCCGGGAGTATTTATGGTGCGGGGGCCGCGCCTCGGCACTCGCTCCTCGCCCGGCGCCGGCGCACGCTGCCGGCCCCCATGTACCACGCCATGGTGGACTTTTCCGAAAAATACCTGGAAAGGTAGGACACGCAGCAGCCTGCGAGGAACGGGGATGTGCTGCCCGGGGGATGGTTTGGAAGCAGCGCGGGGTGGTGGTGCTGGACCTCGTGGTCATTCTGGGGTGCTGGGGAAAATCACTTTATAGGGGCAACTCCAGAGGGGAACCAGCAATTTTTAATGGAATTATTTTTGCTGTGGCATTTATTGTGCAGTGCGGCTGCAGCTGGGGGCTGTCGCAGCCTGGGTTGGTGCCACTTGCTCTTTCTTTGCGAGGATGTGCGAGAGGAGCAGCACGTGGAAGTTGGGGAACTTCCTTAGGAGGTGCCTGCCTGCTGTGTTCCAGCTGGAAAATCCACCCAGGAGCCGCGATCACCTGCCTGGTGTGGGCCAGCTGGCCTTGTGCCCAGGGCTGTGCTGTGGGGGTGACCCACATGTGTCACACAAGGGGCGCTCAGTGCTCTGCCAGCCCCTCCGGGCGCCGACTGCTGCCCTGCTAAACTGGCAACGCTGCTGGAATTGTTGCTGGAGGCTGTGTGGGATGGCTCGTCCTGTGTGCTGGCGGGTCCCCGGCTGCCGGCGGCGCTGGCAGCGCGGTGATGGGAGGCAGATGGTGTTTGGAGCGTGAGGCTCCGTGTTTGGATCCGCTTTTCCCACGTTAGCGGGTGCTGGCATCTGGCAGCAGCGGGACCTGTGTGCTGCTGGGAGCACAGCCCAGGGGTGTGAAGGCAGTGAAACTGTCCCTGCCCGTGAGGGTATGGATGGCACCAGGGACTGGGGGGAGAGATTGTCCTCTACAGTCGTTCTGTGGCTCACTGGACTGAGCTCTGAGGTTGTTGCAGCTTTTTTTCCCCCAGTGGTTGCTGTGTTTTACCCTCCTGGGACTGGAGAGAGCTGTGGGTCTGGAGAACATCACCTGGGGTGGGGTGGTACATCCATGCCCTGAATTCCTCCTGTCCCCCTCGTGTCCCTTGCCAGGCTGGGCATGGCTTGGCCAGGCAGAGGTGGCTCCCCTGAGCATCCTTGCTTAGACCTGTGTGACCCGTGGGAGGTCCTGTAACATTAAATTTGCAGAAAGAGCAAGAAGTGAAAACCGAAGCCGCTTGCCCAATGAAATAGCTGTCAGATGAGGAGCTTCAGATTTAGAGGGCAGAGTCCATGTGTGTTGTGCAAAGGCTGATGCTCTTAAGTTTTGATAAATACATTATATCCATAGGCAGTGAAATACCGTCTGCGTGCACTTTACGATGAGCTCCAGGAGAGGTATTTCAAATGCAAGAAATTAAAAACACAGATGGAAGCTGTAATTCTTTCCATTATAAACGTCCCAGCCACATGTAATTAGGACAGCATTATACTCGCTTTTTAATGAATGACAGATCACTGCCGTTGGGAGAAGACTGCCAGAAAAGGGAGTGAGAAGCAAGGCCCAAGCGCTAGAACTCGTCATTGCTGCGTTTTGTGGGGTTTTTGGGAGGTGTTTGGTGCCGTCCCCATGCCGGTGCCCCCGGCTGTCCCTGTCCCCGCTGTGTCCGGCTGCAGTGACCGCGCTGTGCCACGCGGGGGCAGCACCGCCCGCGCGTCCCGTGCCGTGCCCGGGGCTCTCCGGGGGGCTCCGGCTCCTTTTCCCGCGGCGCTTCCCAAAAATCCGTCCCGCTTCGTGTTGCTGGGAGCTCCCTGGGGCAACCGCGAGCCCCGTGTCCGTCGGTCTGTCTGTGCAGGGGTGCTGGGGCGGGGGCACCCGTGCTGCGGTGGCAGAGTGCGGTGTCTTTGCCCCAGTGCCCCGCGCTGCCAATCCCCGCCACCCCCTTACGGAAATGTCCCCACGGCCGTGCCCCACGCGGGCTGGCACGGGTGACATGTGAACAGCCGTGGGGGATGTGTGGGTGCCCACCCGGGGGATGGACACAGGGCAGCGGGGGGGCACAGGGCAGCGCTGTCCCCGCTGCGCTCCCCAGCCCGCTCCGCCCCGCCGCCGGCCCCGCTGCCTTCCCGGGATGCCTGCGCTCTATAAATAGCCCTCGTAAATCCTCGCCATGATTATTTTTCCCCCGCCGTTTCTTGAAAGGCCCCACTATCCGCCTCGGCGCTGATTTTTCCACCTTTCCTCAAGTTTCCCCAGCAACGGCAGAGCCGCCCCAAACAGCAGCGGGGCTGACACAGCCTTTACTCACTCACACGCTCCACGCCGCCTTTAAAGCTCTCGGGGCTGAGCCCTCCCACTTCCCCTTCCGCGCTGGCCGGGGCGGGCAGGAGCGCGGCTCGGGGCGGGCGGCAGAGCGGCCGAGCGTCCCCGCCGCAGCACGGGCTGTCCCCACATCACGGGCTGTCCCCACATCACGGGCTGTCCCCGCAGCCATGCCCTTCTTCCGCGACCTGTCCAAGCCGCCGCCGCTGGAGTTCCACGCGGAGATGCTGCTGGCGGTGCAGAGGCCGCACACGGGCAGCCTGCAGCGCCGGCACACCATGAAGGAGTAGGTGGTGGGCGCGGGGGGACGCGGCTGCCGGAGGGTCCCCGCGGGGCTGGCGGTGCCCGCGTCCCCTCGCTCACTCTCGCTCTTCTCTCTAGAGCCAAGGACATGAAGAACCGGCTGGGGATTTTTCGGCGGCGGAATGAGTCGCCCGGGGCCAACCCCTCCGGCAAGCTGGACAAAGTGCTCAAATCCCTCAAGTAGGTGCTGCGAGCGGGTGGCGCGGGGATCGGGGACCGCGGGGATCGGGGACCGCGGGGGCTTGGGGACAAGCTGTGCTCTGGAGCTCCTCACCCCTTTCAACGAGTTCACCCCGTTTGGGGAAGCTGTGGACAAAGTTTTGGTATCTGGAAGAGTGTTTAAAATATTTTTTGGCTGAAAATCTGCTGGAGGGTGAGAGGTCCCGCCTGGGCAGCGGCACAGCAGCAGCTTGAGCTGGAAATTTACCTGACGGCAGCGTTCTCCCAGTGCCTGTCCATGGAACTTTAACTGGCCAGAGGATGGTTTGAAAAACCACTTTGCTCTGGAGATGCTCCAGCAGCTGGAGACGAGCCGTCCCTGCTCTTGCTCCTGGCAGCTTCTCCGGCTGCTTGAACGGGGCAGCTGAAATCCTACTTCCCGCAGCTTCTCCAGCTCCTGCTCAGACACCCCAGGTGCCACAGCTGCCCACACGGACCTCCTGGGGTCGGATTTTCTTCCTGCCAGCCTGAAGGCAGTGGTTTCCTTCCGGCAGAGCTGCTGTGGTGCTGCCTGGTGCAGAGCCCGGCTCTGCCTTCAGCTGCTCTGCCAGTGCCAGTGCCAAGGTGGGAGCCAGCGCCGGCCCCACCGGGCACACAGCGTGGCTTTATCCTCTGGAACCATTTAGCAGGAGGCCGATTTGGGAGCTGGAAGCAGCCATGCTGGGCTCACAGCCTGGCTTTTAATCCACTGGAAATGTTGAGCAGGCAGCAAAAGCAGCTTTTGCTGCTGAGCTTTGCCAATGTGCCGTCCTTTTTCCACAGGCCCACTCCCGAGGAAGCGCTCAAGTGGGGAGACTCCCTGGAGAAGCTGCTGCTGCACAAATGTGAGTGTGTGTCCATCCCTTCCACTTGTGTTTGCTGCCAGGGGAATATCCAGACACGTGCCTGGATAAAGCTGAGATTTCCTCTCTTAATCCCTTCTGGTGTTTGGGGATATACAAAGGGAAATTAGCCTGTCCCTTGTCTGCACCCCTCCTGCTCCTGCCTGGCCCAGGGGGGGACTTGGTGACAGGGGCTGGGGAGAGCTGCAGGTCGGGGCTGCAGTCCCCCAGCTTGGGGAGGAGGAGGCAGTGATCATTGTCTGTGCCCAGTTTGGGGCTGTGCATGGAGCAGGAGCTGCTTTAGAACATCCCAAAGATGGGAGGACAGCCTTTCTCAGGCACCCCATCCTACATCCAGCCCGTGGGGATGGCCAGGGAATGCTTTCCCCACTCCAGCCCAGCCTCCCTTCTGGCTCTCCGTGCTGCAGCCGGGCTGGGGATTCAGCTCCTGGGTGGGCTGTGCTGCTGTGCTGGCCTGGCAATGCCATCGCTGCCTGTTTGCACAAGGGGGTTTTCGGGCAGTGCGGGGAGGTGGTTTGGGCTGCAGCTCTGCAGAGTTACTGAGGGTCTTGTGGGGTGTTCCCTGTCTGAGAGCGGGAGTAGAGCCGTGTCCCTGTCCCCACAGACGGGCTCGCTGCCTTCAGGGCCTTCCTGCGCACCGAGTTCAGCGAGGAAAACCTGGAGTTCTGGCTGGCCTGTGAGGAGTTCAAGAAGATCAAGTCCCAGTCCAAGATGGTCTCCAAGGCCAAGAAGATCTTTGCTGAGTACATTGCCATCCAGTCCTGCAAGGAGGTGAGGGCTGGCTCCCACGCTGGTGTGCGGCTCCCCGGCCCCGTGGCTGCCTGGGGAGCCGCTCACCGGCCCTGCTGTCTCTGCCCACAGGTCAACCTGGACTCCTACACACGGGAGCACACCAAGGAGAACCTGCAGAACATCACCCGCAGCTGCTTCGACCTGGCGCAGAAGAGGATTTACGGGCTCATGGAGAAGGACTCGTACCCCCGCTTCCTCCGCTCCGACCTGTACTTGGACATAATCAACCAGAAGAAAGGCAGCTCCCCGCTGTAGGCCCAAGGACTGTCTCGGGGCAGGCTGGGAGCTGTGTGTTTACATGGAATTGGGCAGTGGAGGCCTTCCTGGGAGCTGGTGGGAGCTCGCTGTCCTGCTCGTGCCCCCAGGCCATGGACGTGGGGCAGCTGACGGCACCGAGCTCGGGGCTGAGGGGACCAACAGGCCGAGCAGTCTGGCACTGCTGCACCACCCCGTCCCACCATCGCTGGTACGACGCCGTCGGGGTGGCCCCGGCGTGGATTTAGCCAGGAGGGAAGCTCCCACGAGACTACTGTGAAGCACCTGCCCCGGCCGTGAGCGTTGCTGGAAGGCGCAGAGTGAGCCCAGCTCGGCGAGGAGGAGGAGGGATTCTCGTGCAGGGCTCCGGCGAGGGGGCAGCAGCACCAACACAGACATGGTCCCGGATCAAATCCTTGTGAACTGGAGCAGCCCCAGGACGCTGCTGTGCTTCCCTGTGCCGCGAGGCTGCCCCAGAGCAGCTCTGGCAGGAGCCCGGCGCTTCCTTGGCTCGTGGTGGGTCCCCCCGGGAGCGGCGAGAGCCGGGTCCTTGCCCTGCGCTGGAGGCGTGCAAAGCACCCCCTCCTGCCCTCACCCCTGGTTTATTTATTGCCCTCTCGTAGCTGGACACGTTGCTGTGTGATAGGAACCCCCCGTGTCCTCCCCGTCCCCAGGTTCCAAGTGCAATATTTGTGTGTGTCGCGGCCGAGTTCTCCGGCAGAGCGGATGCCTTTTTCTTTTTCCAGGTGTGTAGAGAAGGTAAGGTAGCAGGTTTAGTGTGCCAGACCCATTCCCTGGCAGCGGGCCGCTGGGGGAGCCTGGTGTAAATATCGATATATCCGTGCCCTGACGACGGAGGGGCTGGTGGTGGAGAAAAGCAGCTCCGTGCAGCAGCCGCTCTCCTGACTCTGGATAACAATGCTGTGTTTGGGAAGCGGGGGTTCCTGCCGGCCCTGGCAGGGCAGGATGCGCTGCCTGCCTCCCAGTTTACAGTGCAAAGCATCTCTGCAGCTAGAAAAAAACCTACATTGTCATGGTCATAGGTCAATAAAAGGAGAATATAATTTCTTGTAGCTGCCTTTTGTTCGTGCCGTGTTTGTCAGCGCTGGCGGAGCCGCGCAGCCCTTGCCTCACTGAGGAGTGTAAAATCCCATTACTGCGTGAAGAAGGGAAGATCTGGTTCTGTGAATTTCCGAGCTGTTTTTTGTGATGGAGCAGCTGCCAGATGCTCCTGAGGCCAGGTCTGGGTGTAGGAGCAGAGTTTTGCCCAAAGCAAGATGATTCCCAAGGACAGTGGTCGCTGTAAACGCAGCAGGGCACGAACCTCTGACCACGGAAATCCCAAACACACCAGTGACCCCCTGCGGCTCCGGGTCCCTCTGGGGACGCACCAAAAGCAGCAACAAAAAGCTACTGCAGGTCCGTGCAGAGCTTGGCAGGGCTGCTCCTCCCCAGCAAGGGCAGCGCTCGGGTGTGGGATGCAGATGTTTTGTGTTTGGTACCTGAAGTGTCACCTGCTTGTGGTCGGCCTGGGATGGCTCAGGGATGTGGTTGTGGTGTCACAGGGCTGTGCTGGGCTGTGCTGTGGCTGCCCAGGGGTGCTGCAGGTGATGCCCAGGGATGTGTGGCTGCCCCACCTGAGCACAGCTCCCCTGGCAGGTACCATCTCTCCTGGGAGCCGCCTGTTTTCCCTCTCCAAACAACCAGCAGGTGATGCCAGCTGGGGACACTGAGGCAGAGCTGAGGGGTCCCCTCAGGGCTTGGCTGGAGACAGCGGGGTTGGTGCTGTGGCTCTCCTGGGGATGCTTTTGGCACCCCAGGATCAAGGTCCATGGATGGTGTCCCGGTGGTGTCCCAGTCACCGACCCCGGAGCTGCTGGGACCCGGTGGGGGATGCACCCTCCCAGCTGCGTCCTCCAAGAGACCCTTCCTCTTTCTCCTGGCATTGCCCAGAGCCTTCATCTCCTCTCCTTCCCAGCTGGGAGGGTTTAGCCTCGTATCTGGACTCAGCATAGATTTTTTTGCACCTCCCCTCTCTCCATCCACACTCTCCTAAGCTCCCCCCACTCCACCCCAAACCATCAGTGTTAGGAAACTCACAGCAGGGTCCCTTCATTGCTCCCCCATTTTTCCACGTCCCCAGGCTCCCTGGGGCACCCACAGAGGGTCTGGGCTCAGGGGCACTGTGGGCACTGGGCAGCTCAATCCCTGCTGTCACCTTCTCCCTGCCCTGAGCACAGGTCCAGCCAGCCCTGGTGCATCCCGTGGTGCTGCTGATGCCCAGGAGCATCCCAACCCCATAACCACGCTGGATGTTGAGCCTACAACCTGCCTTCCCTCCAGGAATTATCCCAGCCCAGCGAGCCAGGCAGGCAGGGAGGGCTGGAGCTGCCATGGGATGTGTGGGGTGGGAGTCTGGTGCTCGCCTTTGATCCCTGCAGGGGACAAAGGCACGGTGAGGGTGGAGAAATGGGGACCTGGAAAGCTGGGAGTAGCCCCGGGTGAGCGGCAGGAGCTGGGTTATTGCTGTAAGAGAATTTATTGCTGGTTCCAGGCTGGCGTGAGTCACTCGGCCATCCCCTCATGCGCGGAGACGCTCGATTCCCTGGAGAGACAGGGCTGGGGGAAGTGCCACGTGCTTGTCCCATGTTTTCCTGGGATGGCCAAGTGCCCCCTGCAGCAGGACAGGTCTCAGAATGAACTCAGGTCTCATCGTGGGCTCTGTGGTGACACCGAAGCCATGGCTTTGTCCTCTCCGTGCCGCGGGAGAGGGGCTGTGGCAGCTGCTCCCAGGCTTTGCGCTGCAGAGCAAAAGGTGTGAGGAGCTCGGAGCAGCTGGGTGGGAACTGGATGAGGGAAGTCAGCCCACGGAGGGGGTTTGTTCTGGGGGACGTTGGTTGGGATGGAGATCCAGCCCCACCACCCCGAGGGGACACAGGGAGCTCGTACAGGGACACTGAGCTTACAGAAGGGGAAGAGAAATGTCCTTATTTAGCACAAAATCCAGGACAAAATCCAATCATGCCAAGAGAAGAAATCCCTGACTTATCAACACCCATGCCACACGCCTGCGTGATGGGAGTGGGAATTCGGTGTTCAATTGGTGTATTCCTAATTCCTAACTCGAGCCACAGCCGCAGCCCCACTGGCACTGCTGGAGGGACATTCCCGTGGCAGCAGTGCTGGAATCGCGGGGGTCTCCTGGCCGGGGATGGCCCTGGGGGAGGAGAGGGGACATCACCTGCACTGAAGCCGCCCCTGAAGGGGGACAGCAGGAGCTGCTGCCTGTCCGGGCTCATCCAGGGACTCAGGGATGTGGGGAAGAGCTGCCCGAGGGCATCGCTGGTGCCGCAGCCAAGGGAATTTCCCAGTGTGGAAACCGGTGCCTTCCGAAATAGGGAGGAGCTTATCTCGGCAGATAACGAGGGTTTATCTCTGGGCTAAAAATTAGCGGTTGCTGAGTTGCAAATAGTCACAACTCAGCCGTGTTTGTTGTGTGCAAACAGGGCAAAGTCCTCCGAGGTGCTCCTGGTTCATCCATGGGACAAAGCTCACCCAGCTGGAGGCAAAGCTCCCCAGGGAAGGGATTTACGTGGGAAAATGGGAATTATCCCCAGAAAGAGCTGAAAGGTTCAAAACCTGACATGATTCTGGGTGTGAAAAAGGTAAAACGTCCTAAGGTCCAGGGTTTAATGTGATGGTTCCCTCACACCCTCAGGGATGAGGAGGTTGGGATGAACCAAAAGCACTTGGAGAGGCTGGGAAATGTCTCACCTGTCCCAGGTGATGGCCTTCACCCTTCAGGTGTCCCTTGGGTCAGTATTTCATCAGCTGCCCGATGTGGCAGCCAGGGACAGGTGCTGGGGTCACCTGTGGTTTACAAAAGCAAAGGAAGCTCTGAATGTAACTTCAGGAAAATCCAGCCCAAGCTGCTGAGCACCTCTGGGATGAAGATTTATTGAGAGAAGGGAATGAGGAGCGTGGTCATTCCAGGTGAGCATCTTGGGCTGCAAGGAGCCTCATTCCAGAGCTGCCTGGGAGCCAGGAGCATAAAGCTTTTCTCTTATTTCTACAGAAACAGAAGTTTGCTTTTTTTACAGGTGTGCCCTGTGCCCCGAGAGGCTCCAGCACTGCCCAGCCTTCGCTGGGCTTTTCCAAGACACCCATCCTGGAGGGCAAACTTATCCAAACCAACATAACTTCCTACTGAGCAAAATCATTCCTCAGACCCCTGATTAGACAAATACTCTCAGAATAGAAGCAAGGCTGCTTTCCAGCCCCAGACTAAACATAGCTCAGCAGTTTGATACTGAAACCACTGACACAAGAGTTCCCTGCCCGGAGTAAACAGCTGAGCTGCTCCGAGAGTCCCTTTACCCTGCTCAGGGCTACTGAGGCTTATCAGGAGCACCCTGAGCTCTAATTTGGGTGGCTGAGATGCCCAGGAGCTGTCTGGAGACCCACCACAGGGACATCCAGCCGTCTGCACGGTGGGGATGGAGGTCAGGCTTGGTCTGGGTTTGTTTGGGGACTTTGGCACCCTCTGGGTGTGATGAGGGTGAGAGGGTGCAGAGTGTGTTTGAGGGCTCTTGTCCTTCCTGGTGGTGACCCCGGGGCTGGGCTCAGAAAAGCTGGCTGGGGTGAGTGAGGGGGCACCCAGCTCACTGTCCTGCCCAGGATGCCACAGATGCCCTTCCAAAGCACCCCTGGATTGAGGCTGGCAGCACAAGTGCCAACAACCTCTGCAGGTGGCATTAACGACGTCACCCCTAAACAATCCAAGGGAGCAAACACAGAGAAAGTGAGGTAAAAATAAAACCAGACTCAGAGGCTTCTGTCAGGGACACAAACCCAGCTCGGCTGGGCCGGTGCCAGGGCAGGAAATGCAGCGCTGGTCGGAGTCCCTGGGCGCCTCCAGCTCATGGGGGGAAGCATTGCTGTGTCCCTGTCATTGCTCATTTTCTGATTCTTCCCTGTATGAGGTCATTTTCACTCAGCCCATCCAGCTCACACATTCCCGGGGCTGGGAAGGAAAGTGGATAACGCAGTGCAGCCAGTGAGGCCTGGGGGAGGCTGGAGCACAGCACGGTGAGAAATACTCCCCTTTGTGGCTGAGCAGGGCTGGGACACAGGGAGGGGACAAGGGGCACCTGCTCCTCAGAGTGACCCACTGCCAGCACGGGGCACAGGCAGGGATGGAGCTGATAATGGGATTCTCAGCTTGGAAAAATCTGGGACCCCCCATTTTCCCTGCCTTCCTCCCTTGGCAGAGGGAGAGGTGGAGGGAGGTGGGGGAGAGGAAGGAGAGCCAAGCAGGAGCAGGTGGGGGCTGTGGAGGGAGTGTTTGCACAGGAGCCATTTGCAAGTGATTTCTTGTCCCTTCCTGAACTAATGGGACAATTACTTCGGGCCACACGTGTTCCTCATGGAAAGTTCCACCCGGACAATGCGTCAGCTCCTCGGGGGAGCAGCCCTGCTGTCCCGAACGTGATTTTCTAGACAAAGACAAGCAGGTGGAACTCCTGCTCCTGGGCCTGGGGACAGCTGGGATGGGTCACAGAGCACCAAACAAACCTCCCGGGGCAGAACGGGCTCACGTGCTGAGAGCTGATCCCTGGAGCCAAAGCAGCGCTGCTGTGCTCCTGGATGGAGCTCCTGTGCTTGACACGGGATTTCTGGATGAGTCCATCTGATTTTGTGCCCTGTTCCCTCCAGCCAGCTCAAGAGGGGTGTGGAGAAACCAGAGGGAATCCTGCAGAGGCTGCTGAGGGGGTCATGGATCTGTGAGGGATGGAGAGGGGTGGGATATAACAGCACCCACAGCTTTGGGAAGGACAGCGGGAAAGGTGATGGAGCCAAAGTTTTCTTGGTAGCAGCAGGTGACACGATAAGGGACAACAGGCACAGCGGGTGCCAGCTGACAGACCCCCAGCTGGCACAACAGGACGGATGTTCTCATGGCAAAGCTGGCACAGCAGAAAAGCAGCCCCCAGAGAAGGAGGGGTCTCATTGCTGGGAGTGGCCCAGACTTGACCCCAGTCCCAGCTGCCCTGTCCAGGTGCTGGGGACATTCCAGGTCCTTGGGAGAGTTGGGGCAGAGAGCCCAGGGATGCACCCCTGGCACATGGAGGAGCTTTGCAGGTGGACATGGACAGTGTCCCCCAAGACAGAGCTGCAGGAGGCCAAAGGCCTCATGTGAAGACAAATCCTGTGTTTTTCTACTAGGGAAAAATTAAATTCCATTGCTTGAAGATGGGCCCATTGCATTAATGCTGGAGCTGAGGGAAGAGTCCTTCCCTTTGCCCTCTGACCACTCGTAATCTCTTTGGTTCTGGGTAAAAGATGGGAGCTGAGAGCCAAATTTTGGCCTGGGTTGGGCTGTGGGATGGCCCCGTGGAGCTCAGGGTGATGTCCCTGCTGCCTCCAGCTGCCCTGTCCCCTATCACAAAAGATGGGGCTACCCAATTTTGATCTCCATATTGGCACGTTTCCTAGAAATAATTCCTAAAATCTTTTTATTTGGCCACCCCAGGCCTGAGCAGCACCAATGGCTGCGCAGGGCTCGGCTGTGGGATGAGGGCCCTGGATGGCTCTTGCAGCTATTGCCCTGTGTATTTTATTTCACGTGTCATTTGTATGCAAACAATCGAGTTAATTAACGAGATGATCTTTCAGAGAGCACAAGTGTTGCCAGAGGTAGGAAGTCTGAGAAGTTGATCCAGCTAATCTTCTCTTTCCTAAAATAAATAGAGGGGAAGGAAGTAGGATGGGAGCCCCTGCAAATCACATTTTAAATAGTGTCAGCGTTTATGGCCGAGCCATAAAACCGCAGTTCCTGAAGCACTGGCACGGCATTAATGAGATGATAATTATGGACACGCTCATTACTGCAGCTTCATTAGAGCCCAGGAATTGACTCTGGCAAGGAGCATGGAGGCTCTGCCTGCTCTCCTCTGCTGTGCCCACGTGCCAGGGAAGTTATTCCCAGGAGAGCTCCCACCCCTCTGCCTGCTCTTCCCACAGCTCAGGGCCCAGCCAGGTTGGTCTCAGCACACAGGGCAATGCTCTGGCTCCCTGTGGGCAGCTTTGGGACTCTGGGTGATGCCTTAGGTTCCAGCTTTTGTATTTTTAAATCCTGTGCTGTCGAGTGTGGAACTCTGAAGTTTCTTGTAGCCCCTTGGCTGCTGCTCTCTTGTGCCAGACAGACACAACAAAGCCCCTCTGAGCTTGTTGTTCAAGGACACTCAGGCTGTTCCAGGCCCAAAAGGTGTAAACTGGGGCCTCTGGAGAGGTGGAGAAATTGAAGAAATTCCATCATTAGTTAAAGTTTTAATTGGCGAATTGATGCTGATCTGCAAATGAACCAAACCTGTAAAAGTGTGAAGAACTCGTGACTCGGGGTCCAGCTTGGGGTCCAGCTTGGATGTGGCCTTTGGCTCCCCAGGGTGCACCTTTGAAGGCCTTTCAAATAAACATCCACCTTTATTCCCTCACTCCTGCCTAGGCTCTGTTTCTAGGTAGCCACCCAAGGCGTCCTGGGGAATCTGGAGTCCCCAGCCCCTCTGGGGAATTTGCTGGAGTCCCCAGCACAGGACTCTGAGCATGGTGGCAGGGTGGGATTCTGGGATCCTGATTCCATGCCCAGCACTTCCCCCAGGCACCACAGACTCAAAGCCCTCTGCTGTTGAGCACCTTGTTTGCTCTGCTGACCATCCTGCTCCTGTTCCCCACTTTTCCATGGCTGCACAGAGTCATCAGGAAATGCCAGACTCCTCCAGGATGAGAGGATGGGGATGGAAAGCCCCGGGCTGGAGCAGGGATTGTGTGGAGCCCCACTGGCTGCCCTGTGCTCTCTGTGGTGCTGTGTTCGGTTATTTCCAGCTGTGGCTTCTGGAAACCTCGGGTACTTTTGCCACTTTTAGCCCTGGTGGCTCAGTAACTGCTCCTGGCAGGGCTGAGGCTGCTTCTCATTTTCTGGAAAAACCTTAAAATGCTGCAGAGTGTCAGAGGAACGCCAACTAAGGAAAAAATAACAACCAGAAAAACAAAACCTGGTCTTTTTCCAATCAAGCTACAGTGTTGTTGTATTTTTCTTAAGGAAAAATACATCTCCTTTTTCTCCTGGATCCAACTGGCCCCTGCAAATGCACTCTCCATTGTGCCAAGCTCCCAAAATAACTGCAGCTGTCAATGGAAATAAAGCCCTGGGAGAATCTCCTGTTCCTGTCTCAGCCTCCCGAGCCCCTGACGTGCCACACTGTGCTGGTGACAAATCTTTGCTGTGACAGTTCCTGGATGTTTGAATCCCAGTGTTGTGAGGAGCCATCCCCCATGTGTCTGTTCAAAGGCTGGCATGAACCAAGCTCAGCACGAGGCTGGCAGCTCTGGTTTGTTGGTGGATCCCAGCAGGGTTTAACCCCTTTGGCTGTGGGGTTGGCAGTGCCTGAATCTCGGCCAGAGTAGGGGTTTGGGGTATTCCTGGGCTCCATTCCATCCCATCCCACATCCATCCTTGGTCCAACCATTGAATCCCAGATTAATTTGTTTGGACATGGGAGTGCAGAAGATCTGCATGTTCCAGGTCAGGAAAATGAACAGGCACAGCACTCGTTCCTCTGGATGAAATCCCTCAAATTGTTGTTTGGTTCTTTTAAAAAATTCCTGTTCACAAATGTTTTCCTGGCCTCCTGCTGCCTCCCCTAAGAGGGAGCCTGGAAGCCTGGGGGGCTCTCCCCGGGGGTGGCTGCTCTTCTACAGGCTCAGGTGTGTTTACAGGGGCCACTTGAGGCTCCTTTTCCCATAAACTCCAGAAATAGCCTGGAAAAGCAGAGTCAAGCCCAGCCTCTGCCCAGCTCCCTGGCGAGGATGCCCAGGATTGGAGCCGCAGGGCTCCAGGGCTCTGGTTTCCCATGGAAGGACTGAGCTTTGCCAGGGCTTTTGGAACCAGAGCTGGCCTCTGTGAGCAGGGCTGACGGGACCTTCGTTCCACCACGCTGTTCCCTCCTGCTCTTCATCCTCCTTCCTTGCTTTTCTCCTGCCTTTGTTGTGCCCTCCCATTTCTGCAGCCCGGGATCATTTCTGCTCCATGGGGCTGCACCACGGGCTGGTGCCTGGGTGTGGAAAACAGCAGGGATGGGGCAGCAGGTGGGAATGTGGAGGGCAAAGGGCTGGACCTGCTGGGTGCCTCCCACACCGTCCCCAGGTGACGAGGCTCCTCCTGGACACGATGGAGGTGATGCCACTCTCAGTGTCCAAACCCTTCCTGTCCTTTGGCCTGGGCGTGGCTGTCCTGCTGCAGGGCTCCTCCAAAGACGGGAAAGCCCAGGTCAGAACGGGCATGAGGTGGAGCTGTTATCACCCAGGGCTGGGCAGGGCAGGGAGCACCAGCCTGGCCAGGTCCTGCCTGGTGGCACTGTGGGATGAGTCCCAAAGGACACGGCAGGCTCAGGGCCGGGGGGTGATTCAGCTCCAGGAGTCACCACTGCACTGCCTGTGCCACATGGCCGGGGCTGGCACAGGGCACAAAGTGTCCCTTGTCCTGCAGAGCTTCAGCAAACCATGGCCAGAGCAGCACGGTGGGGCTGCAGGGGGGGGCACTGGGTCCTGGCAGCTCCCAAGTGCATCCAAGGCCAACTCCTGACCACTCTTGAATGGGAAGCATGGATTGGGTGCTGTTTCCCTTTAAAACAATGGGAAAACAATTAAATAAATGGGGGAGGTGCCTGGCAGCCAGGGAGTGCAGGGGCTGGGGCCAAGGCCAGTGGTCTTGTGTGGTTCCCAGCTCGTGAACTTGCTGCTGGCTTATAAGGACACAGCATCCTGGAGGGTCCACCCTGAACCAGGGTTTGCTGGTGCCAGGGCACGTGGTGGGGTTTGGCAGCCCAGGACCTCGACTGATTGAGGAGGTGGAGGAAAAGGGGCTGGGGCTTTGTCAGCTGAAACCACTGAGAGCCTGAGGCAGCCCCGTGGTTGGAGCAGGGATTGGTGAATTCTGGTCCCTGCTCCAGGGGCTTCCAGCACCTCGTAGGCAGCTCCATGGGGAGTGTTGTGCAGTGTGCTGGCCCAGCTCGTGCAAGGGGATCCCTTGTGTCCCCTGTGTCCCTCCATGGCCCCGTGCTCCGGGAGGAGCTGCTGGAAGGGGCCACCCCAAAAGGGGTGACTGAGCCCCTGGAGCCAGTGGTGGGGCAGGAGGCAGTGCTGGGGCTGCAGGAGGTCCCTCGTGTTGGACTGCACTGATCTGATGAGTCTGAAAATGCAGCTGCTCTGGGGGTGATCCCGGAGGTCCCTCTCCAGACAGCATTCCCTGGAAGTGCTGCAGGACACAGCACTGCTGGAGGCTGTGCAGCTCCAGAGCAATTCCCAGTGGGACCAGAGCCCATCCCTGGTGACCAGCTGCCCCTTCCACCACCCCTCTGCTCTGTCCTCCACCTTCCACTCGCTGCTGGGGCTGCTGCTGCCTCTGTCCTCTCTCCTATCTCTGCTGCACTCCATGGATTTGTCCCCGGGCTGTTCCCACTGCCTGTTCCCAGTCTGCTCAGCTTCTTGGCATTTTTTTTCCCTGCAAATCTGAGCCAGGCTGGTGCTTCCAGGGGGTTTCTGCAGGGCGGAGATTTCATCACTTTGTTGTCTCATGCTGTGCTGATGGCAAGGCTCGAAGCCTTTGGAGGTGAGGTTTGTGTTTGGGTGTTACCAGAGCAACCCCGGCGGGCTGGGAGCCTTTGCGTGTCCGCAGCACATCTGTCCAACAGCTGTTCCCAGTCTGTACCTGTGGGCTCGGGGCCTGCCAGGGGGGCTCTGCTCTGCTGGGACCCTGCAGGGGGGTGGGACCTGGTGGGAAGCCAACAACTGGCCCTTGGATGGGATTCCCTTTCTGCCCCAAGGATTGGTGCAGGCTCTGGAAAGTGAATTTACAGTAAAAGGCTGAACTCAGCGTAACCACCCCAGGTACAGGCGGGGGAGTGGGGCAGGGTTGGGCACACAGACTGAGGGGTGTAGGGGGTAAATCCCACCAGGAGCGGCTGAGGGAGCTGGGAAAGGGGCTCAGGCTGGAGAAAAGGAGGCTCAGGGGGGACCTTGTGGCTCTGCACAACTCCCTGACAGGAGGGGGCAGCCGGGGGGGGTCGGGCTCTGCTCCCAGGGAACAGGGACAGGAGGAGAGGGAATGGCCTCAGGCTGGGCCAGGGGAGGCTCAGGTTGGACATCAGCAGGAATTTCCTCATGGAAAGAGTGCTCAGGCCTTGGCAGGGGCTGCCCAGGGCAGTGGTGGAGTCCCCATCCCTGGAGGTGTCCAAGGCCAGGCTGGACGGGGCTTGGAGCAGCCTGGGACAGTGGAAGGTGTCCTTGCCCGTGGCTGGGGTGGCACTGGATGGGCTTTAAGGTCCCTTCCAACCCAAACCAGTCTGGGATTCTGGGATTTGATGATTCTATGAAATAGAATAGATTTTCTGGGGGTCCTGGAGAGGAATGGACATGTCCAGGAGTGTTGTTCATAGTCACCTTCAGAGGAGGATCCCTCGGATTTCCTTCACCATCCTTCACAAGGTGCAAATTTCTAATAATTGGATTTCAAAGAGCTGCTTGTGTTTGTTGTGAACCTGCATTTGAACTGGAGCAGAACAACTGCAAAGGAACAATGAGACATTTTGACATCAGAAACTCGGGGGATGGAAAAAAAAATTGCCCTCAATTTCTTTGGGCTCCATCCCAGCTCCAGGACAATTAATTCTGTGTTTCTCCTGAACACACTGGATGTTCCCTCCTCCTGCAGCAACTGCAGAAGATAAGAGCCATGACCTGGCACCATCTCTGGATGCTGAGGAATTTCTAAGCTCATTTTCTGATAAGAGCCTTCCCAGGATGGTTGGACACAGTCTGTTTTCATGGGCACTCTGCAAGGTCAAGCTGGTTAGCAAGGGCCACCCCACAGTAACGCTGAACAGACTGGATTCAGGGTGGGAAACCGTGGCACTGCAGACCCTGGCAGTTTACACAAGGCAGGTCCTGCTCACCCAAGGAAGGCAGAGGGAAGGAGGGGAATTCAAGCTGTAAAACTGCTGAATGAAGCATGGACATTGTCCCTCTGCGAGGGGAAGGGGTTTCTGCTCCAGAGGCCGGGGTCACCCACCCTGGCCAGCAGAGATTGGCTTCGGTGTGTCTGAAGCAGAGCAATATTTGCGGCCTTTGGGCTGGATGGGAACCTGGGAACTGAAGAATAACAGGTTCTCCCCACTGAATTTTGTGACCAAGTCCAATCTCTGCATGCCCAGGAGGGGAGCAATCCTGCTGCCCTGAGCAGGGGGAGGAACAGGGAGCTCCTGCTTCCCTGCCGTGTGCTGCAGAGCTGTAACTCCATTTCCAGCTCCAGCCTCCCACCGCTGCTGGCTCAGTCCGGCAAGGACGCAATTCCTTATCCCTTAAAGCAGCACCCTCAGGGGTGCCCTGCCTGCTCCCAGCTGTGCTGTGGAGCTGAGCTGCCCCTCCCTGCTCTCTCCAACAGATTCCATGGAGCAGATGGTTCGTGCCAGGCAGGGCAGTGACCCCATGGCAGGACACTCAAGGGCTGAGAGGCAGGAGCTGCCTGGGCTGGGTGTCGGGGGAAAAGCCTCCTTACTGCCAGGAACAGAAGGGAGAATCCAGCAGGATCCTGCATCGCCCACGGTGCTGTGGTACCACTGAAAGGCGTTGGAAAAATACCACTGGCTGAGAAGTGTCCATCAGCTGGGCCTGCTGCACCCTGCACAGTGGGGGATCCCCCATCCCTACCTGCCCATCCAGCTGGAAAAGGACTTTGCATCTCCAGAGGAGAGGCCATTTGCTGGGAATTTATGCAGGAGAGGCCAGGGCGTCACCACACTTCCCAAGCCCTCGTTAAAGGGGCAAAAAGGAGAACAGATTTGCCTTGGCCTGTCAGCAAAGAGCCCCCAGAGGCTGTGAAGCCTGGGGTCACCCTGCTGGGGTCTGGCTGCTGGGAGCTGTGAGGAGGAGAGGCAGCAGAACACCTGGGAGCCCAGGAGCAGCACTGCGAGGGGGCTTTGGCACTGCTGCACACAGGCTGCTTGTCCGGGAGCTGATCCAGTCCAGCCCTGGAGCACAGAGGTGTCATTGACTTCAGAGGGACCGGGCACCTCCTTGAAGGAGCTACTTGTGTGTTTGAGGCTCTGGAGCAGGGTGGGTTTGCTGGATGGGGGCTCAGGGTGTAGCTGCAGGATACTGAAATGCCTCAGGGCTGAGATCACTCTTGGCCCCGTGGAATGACTGCGGAGGATTTATTGACGTTTATCTTCACTGCTGCAGAAAAACGAGTGGTGTGTTTGAGGCAGAAAGCCAAAAGCAGGCTCTTGGAAAAGCAGCAGGGAGAGTTTCCAAAGCTGCCGGGGGCTTCAGCGAAGGTGCCCCCACCCTGAGCCTCGAAAAGCTCTTGCAGTAAAATCCCAGCTGGGGAGGGAGCAGGACCACGGAGCTGTGTCCGGAGCCAGGGATGGCCAGAGGGGCCAGGGCTGGCTCTGATGTTCTGCTCCCATGGGGAATGGACACTTTCCCTGCCAGAATACACTCCAGGAGCCTGGGAATGGGGGTAGATTACACTTTTTGTCCCAGATTGATCTGAAAAATTCATGTCTTGCCCTTCTGGGGAGTGGATCTGGGCAGAGCATCACCGGTACCATGTCCTGGGTAAGTTCTGCCCTCCAAGGTTCAGAGCAGCCCAGAGGCTTTTGGCCTTAAATTAAATCACTTAAATAATGTCAAGGAACAGCTGGGAAAAGGAAAGGGGGGAATGGTTCGTAGGGAAGTGATGGGAGGCCTTAACTGTTTGTGCACTGTTTGTGGGCTGTTCCCTGGGCTTGGAGAGGGGGTGAGGGGCACCTCTGGGACCTGCTTGGATCTGCTGCTCACCTGGTTCCTTGTTGTCCCTGCTGCCAGGATGGAGCATGGCTATGGAGCAGGGCTGGCACACAGCTCCCCACCACTGGTGCCAGCAGGGCTGAGGGCTGGGGGTGGCATTGGGCTGGTGGTCAGGAAGTGCTGGAGCTCATGCCAGGAGACTCTCTGGGAAGCAAAAAGATTCCCTGGGTTGGGTGGATGGAAGAGATGGCGCAAGACAGGCTCTGTGTGTGTCCTCTGAGTGCCCACCCTGCATCCCAGCAGCAGGAAAAGCGTCTGGGTTGTTTGGCAGACACAAACATTTTGTCTGAGGGCTCTGGGAGAGCCAACCAAAGCTGTGGCTGATGCAGCCTCCTTGGCTGGGTGTTGCTGCCGTGGGGCTTGGATCCCTTGGGCTGCACTCCACGTCTGCAGGGAGCCCTGAACAATGACCAGAGACCACGAAATGCCGGGCTCTGGGGAGACCCTGCGCTGATCCCAACCCCTTTCGGAGGCTCCCTGGTGGAGGTGCCCGTAGATTCCTGCCCTCTGCTCCCTTCCCTTGGCAGTTTTCCCAAAGGAAATCAGAGAGCACCTCAGGGGGGTGAAATGCGCTGTGCATCCCCCAGAGCCAAGAGATGGACACCCCCTTGGCACCCTGGCACCCTCAGCAAACACCTGGAGCCCGTCCAGCGTGGCCGCTGGCCCTGCATGCCCAAGAGCTTCCCTGATGCCCTTCGCAGCCCCGCTGACATCTCCTGCTCCTCGCTCCAAGGTATTTTTAGCAGGAGCTGCATCTGCTCCGGCTGCGGCTCTGCCCGCGAGTCCTGCGGAGCAGATAAGGGACCAGCGAGGAAACAATCGCGGCCTCAGCTATTTTCGGCTCCCAGGAGCTCCTCAGCAGCAGCATGACTCTTTAATAAACAAAATCCCTCTTCACTGAGGGCGCGGGGGAACAATCGCCCCATTGATCCCCCGCACGAAGGAGGCTGCAGGAAAGGAGTTAATGAGGGCTGGGCTGGCGGGGCTCACAAGGGGCTGCAGAACAACGGGGCTATTCTGGGAAGGGCAGGAAAGGCTCCCGGGACAGGAGGCTGAGTTTCCTCTCTGTCCCGGGGTCTGTTCCTCCCTGGGCAGCTGGGAGAGGACAGAGCCTGTGGGTCGGAGCCCACCCATCCCGAGGGATTGGGCTCTGAGGTTTGGGGGATGCGCCCAGATGGGATCTGGGGAGGTTTGGGCTCTGCAGGAAGGAGCCAGAGGAGGCTGGGTGGCTGCTGTGGGTGGCACAGGGACAGTGGCCAGGAAAGGGCTGATGGAGGCCAGGACCTCCTGCCCCACTGCCCCTCCTGCCCCACTGCCACCCACGGGGCTGCTTTGCTCCCACACTTCATTATCCTGGCTTGGAAGGGACCCACGAGGATCATCGAGTCCGGCTCTTGAGCAAATGGCCCATACCGGGATCAAACCCCCAGTGTGGGGTCATCAGCACGTCCTAAACACCAGGACAGCTTAAGAGGGTTTTGGGACACTTCTGTTGAAGTTTTGGGTTTTGGGAAACCACAGAGCAGCCGTGCTCGGGGCAGGTGAAATCTCTGTGTCTGTGCTGGCTTGCCTGGGTTATCTGGAGGTTTTGGGATGTGCTGTGGGTTCCTTTCCTGTGCCTCGTGAGGGAGGTTTGCTCGCTGGGAATGGCTCAGGCAGCAACATGAGATGAAGACATCTGATAAAAGGGTTTAGTGGCGAGGAACACCAGCGCTGGGACCTTGTGGAAGTCCTCTGGAGGTGCCCTTTGTGTCAGCCCTGGGTCTGGCATCAAGATGTTGTGAGGATCTGGCTCTTTGCCATGGGAGCCAGAGCAGCAGGAGAGGGGTCCCTGCTCCCAGCATCAAACTCAGATCTCTGCTGAGCTACTCAGCTCTTCCCCGTGCACTTGGCCAGCGTTAAAAGGGGAATAAAGTCTCCTCTGGAGAGATGTGGGGCTTATTTATAAACATTTTCAAGTGTTCTGAGCTCTGCAGATAAAAGGGGCTGTTAAAGTGCAAACCAAAGTCTTCTCATCAATCCTTAACTGTGTGATAACAGCTCGATTCACCCTGCTACAGGAGCTTCCCAGCTCCTTTCGACTGCTCTGACAGCTGATTGCTGCAGTTGGAGGGATGCTCAAATGTCTGCAGCAGTGACAACTTCCTGCAGCACCCAGCCTCCTCCTCAGCCCAGTGCTGCTGTCCAGAGCTGCCTTCCTGGGTGTTTCCTGGGAAAGAATGCACCTTTCAACCAGCAAGGCAGCCAGACAGGATGAAAAAATCAGGTTTGTCATGTATTTACGTGCCAAAAATGTGTTTTTTTGGGCTGCAGGGGATCATGGTCAAGTTGCCATGGGCTTGGCATCCTCCTGAAGGAACAGGCCTCAGATTCACTGGTGAGGCTCAAGACCAGCCCTCAGGAGAGTCTCCAGCTGTGTCATCCAACTTCTCCAGGCGTTTTCCACATGCTGGTAAAGCTGCTCCTGCCATGGGCTGTTCGAGTCAGTGACAGTTCTCCTTCCTCACGATGTCTGTGTGAAACTCCAGGGAGAGCTGGGCCTGCCCCCAGGGCTGGAGGAACAGGAGAGAGTACCAAGGATTCAGGCAGAGCCTGACTGGTTATCTGCTGGCATCTGCTCAGTCCTGTGCTGTTCCAGGAGCCTCAGATGTGGTCAGGGCTCTGGAGGAGGTGGGGAGGGCTGGCAGGCAGACGAGTGTGACTGGGGCTCCGGGGATGTGATTTCCAATCAAGTGATCCCCCTCAAGCCGGGTAAACATCCTTTGATTGGGGCAGACAAAGAGCTGCTGTCCCTGGGCTGCGCTGGACCCGCAGGTCCCAGCACCACCACGCTGCTGCTCAGCTTCCAGCCCACCCCAAACCCACCCTCCCAGCAAAACCCACAGGAATCACCCTGCCAGACCCAAAGCTGCCAGGCTGGCTCCAGAGGGAGGTGACGTTCTTCTTGTTTTCCTCCCAAAGGGACAATGACTTCCAGGAAAGTGGCTGGAGGTGAGAGAGGGCCGAGCCCAAGGGATGAGACCTCAGCACCTTGGCACGAGTCCTGTGGCCACTCATCCCTGGATGAGCAGCTCTTCCCACCAGAGAGCTGGGATGGTGGCTCAGGTGCTCCAGTGCTACTCCAGAACTCTTTTTTCCCCCCAGTCCTGGCTCCAGTGTCCCCTGTCCGGAGCCTCTCAGGGGGCTGTGTAGAAGTGGGGGAGGCCTGACTTGTTCCCCTCTCTGAGGCTCTGATTTTGGCTGCCTGAGCCCTTGCCTGGAGGTTCCTGTGTCAGTCCTGATGGTCATCCTGCCCAGAGCCCCCTCCTGGCTGGTGTAGGGTGACCCACGGCCCTGAGGACAAGGACAGTGTGTATTTGCTGTGGGATGCTGGTGCTGAGCGTGCCCTTGTGTCACACTGTCTCACCCCAAGATGTTTCTGTTCTGTCTCTCTCAGCTCCTGCTGCCTTGGCTGAACTTCATCCCCGGCTGGGGAGGAAGCTGTGCAGAGAAATGCCAAATACCAGGTGGGAAATAAGACCAGGATAGGAAAATTACCACTGCTGAGTCCTTAGGGGAGCAGAGTAACAAATCCTTCAGAGAGCCTGGCAAGAGGCCACCTCTGCAGACAGGAAAATGCTCTGCACTTCCATGTCCAGGGGGAGGGCTGGGATGATGGCATGGAGACCAAACATCCTGCAGGGAGAGCTGAGAGCTTAGGCATCACTCCCCATGTGCCAGGGAGCACCCTGACAGGACAGGATCTTGCCTGGGATCCAAACAACCCATCAGCTGCCCCTCCTGCAGCTTCCAGACTGGAGGATTTCCAGAGGCCCGGGCTGGCGGCCCCAAAGCTGGGCCTTAGCACATAAACATTGGCCCCCAGTGCCTGCAGAGGTGGCCTGGGTGGTCCTACCCAACTTCCATCTCCTGATCAGGTCTGCAGGAGCTCTGGGATGTGTCCTGGCTGCTTTGGCTGCCCTGATGTGTCTGGAACAGCAATGGGGGCCCAAGGCCAAGCACCCGACTCCCAGCCCAGGCTGCTGCTCCGGCTGTTCTCCAGGTAAAGAGGCTGTGGTTTGACACAGGGAGAGCTGGAGAGGTTCTAATCAAGGTGGGCTGGTCTGTAGGGTACCAGCAACATTGCTTGGTCCCTCTGGTTCGGACAGGACAGGAAGGGAATAACTGGGCAAAAAAGTTAAAACAAAGGAGGGGGAATGTTCTTCACTCAGCACATGCACAGCCTGAGGAATTCACACAGAGGGTGATGGTGTTGGATGCTCTTTCGGATTGGAAAGGAGGTTGGAGCCTTTCACACTGCACTTTCTGGCCCCACAGACTCCCAGAGGGATAAGGTGTCCCCTGGCCACAGCTGGGGACGAGGCTGTCCCTGGCAGCTCCACAGCACTCAGTGAAGCATCATTTCTGTGCAGCGACACCATTTCTGTGCCGTGACCCAGCAGCTGTGTCACTGCAGCTCTCCCAGGGCAGGTTGAAGGCCAGAGGCTCTGCCCCCAGTGTCCCCAAGGGGCGTGATGGCTGTCACAGCATTCTAGGAGCCATCTGGGGCAGTCCTGCAAGAGCTCAATGAGTGTGGCTGCTGAGTTAAGGATGTTTTTGTGGAAGGTGGGGAAGGTCTATGGTGGAGCAGCAGGAATGTGGTCGGTCAGGAGGAGAGGGACATTTCCAGTGTGTCTGTCCAGTGATGGAGTCCACAGCCAGATGTGTGGGGACAGGGAGCAGTGCTAGCAACATTTGCTGATTAATCCAGGAAATGTGATACCCCGTGGAGAAGTGTGTAAACGTTCCTTGATCTTCCTTCAGATCCATCTCCGAGAAGGGAATTTATCCAAAGGCAAGGGAGCAATCTCAGCCCCAGGTCCTGCCCTGTGGCTGGGAGCTTGAGAGCAGAGAGCCTGCACAGGACACTTGGCCAGGGGATAGAGGAGAGTGAGAGAAGCCTTTGGCTCATCTTGGCAGGCCCAGGTCTGGTTTGCTTTTGTTTCTCTGTCTCTTTATAGCATTTGTGGATGTGTTGCTCCTGTTTGACTCTTGGGAACAGATATTTGCTTGCACCATCAGCCTGGCTGATGTTCATGGGAACTTCCCAGCTGGCTGCCAGACCGTGAGTCATTCCATCCCTGTGGGCACAGCAATCCCGAAAATCAGGGCCTGGGCCTCTCCTGCAGCCCTGGCAGGGCAACACTGCCTGTTGTGGAGAGAGAGGCACAAACGATGCCCAGCCGGGAGCCCAAGTGCTGAGCTGGGGTGGGAGAGCACCTTGAGGAGCAGCTGAGCTGCAGCGCAGGGCCAGGGAGCTCTGCTCTCACTCAGGAGCTTGGATTCCCTCTGTGAAAGCCTTCTGGAAGGATTTTAGCTCAGGTGTGAGCCAATGGCTGCCAGGGCCAAAGCAGGCTGGGCTGGGGCTGCCTCGCTGCAGGGCACAGAGGGTGTTGCTTTGCTGGCCCTGCCTGGCACCAGGAACAACTCCAGGGGCTGCCCAGAGGTGCAGGAACGAGGAGAAACAAAGCCCAGCACTTTCTAGAGGAGCTGGAGGTTTTGGCAGCTGTGGGGAAGCTGAGGCAGAGCTGAGCCAGGGGTGACTCTTGGGGCTGGGGGGGCACAGGAGGGTGTGGGTGAGGAGGGGCAGTGCCCCTGGTACAGCCTGGGCACGTCACACCCTGTCACCACTGCCAGCTGAGGCCATGCAGGGACATGGGATGCCCAGGGACCTTCTCAGCCCCAGGGAGCCTGGGGATGTCCTGGCACTGTGGCCCCAGTGCTGGGTGGGAACAGCAGCAGCGAGGAGGATGTGACAAATGCCCAGTCAGGTTCCCACAGAGGTTCTCAGGTTCCCAGAGCCCTATTTCAAGTTCTCAGGTTCCCACAGCGCTGTTTCCCAACTTTTCCCATCAGGACTGGAAGCAGTGGGCCTGGAGAGGAGTCCCAGGAGCATGGGACAGAGGCCATGCAAGGGCAGCAGGGCCTGGGTAGGATGCTGGGTGTAAATGTTTGGTGCCACTCCAGCATGGGCACAGGGAAAGAAAAAATGCAAACTTTCCAATGCTTTTGGTATTTTACACCTCTGTTTTGGGAGCAAGGAGACAATTCCAGCAGTGATTTACTTCTGTCCATTGATGTTTCCTTTATGGATCCAGAGCCACGAGGACAAGTTTTTCTGTGCCATCACAATCCAAACAACCCCACTCTGCTGAGAGATCCAGCTGTGAGTGCCACGCACTGGCCTGTCCTCACTCTGCTGCAGTAAATCCATGAATGCCAAGGGTTCCCCTAGATACTTCAATATCCATAAAACATCAGCACTGTTATCCCCAGGAAAGAGTGTGAATGTTGGGTATCACAAGGCACCAACTGAGAGTGTTGTAATGACAAGCAGCCCCTTTTCCCTGGGGTTTCTGGAGGCAACAAAGCACGATTTGAAAAGCATAAAGATAAAAGCACCCCGGCCGTGCTGCGGCGGGGGAGCAGAGCCAGGGTTGAGCTCAGAGGAAGGGGTTTCACTGGATCCTTGTGCTGGGCCTGAGCTTTGGGATGCACAGGGTGGGGTTGTTGGGGTGCCTGTGCAGGGCCAGGGGTTCACTGATCCTGGTGGGTCCCTTCCAGCTCAGGAGTTCTGTGATTCTGTGTTCACCACGGAGCAGACCAAGCAGTGTGGTCACTGCCTCTTCTTCGCTCTGCAAGGGTGGATTAAGGCTGAGTCCCAGGCAAGACAGGGCTTGAAGAAGCTGCTGTTGTAGCCGTGCTGGTCATGGGCAGGAAGGTCCTGGCCTCAGCCTTTGGCGCTGGCACCCAGCAGCTGCTCTGCCAGAGGGCTTGGCTGGTTTGCTGTAAATAACTCCTGGAGCCTGTGTGCTGTGCCCAGGCCTGTGACGGCAGGAGCTGGGAACTGAATCCCGAGCACATGATCCCACTGGCTCCTGGCCATGGCAGAAATACCTCAGGAGAGATCAAGAACTGCCCTGTAGTCAGGACAATCTCTAACAAGAGCAGGCAGGCATTATCTGCCCACAGAACACTGCTGCTGAGGGGTGTCTGGAGCCCAGCAGATCCCACATGATGGGGGAAATTGAGAACTGAGCCTGGAAGTCTGGCTGCTGCCTCAGCCCCAAGGAGCAGCCCAAAGACGTGGCTTCCAGAGTCTGATGCCATCCAGACAGCTCTGACCAAGGCCTGTCTTCCCTTGCCCTCTCTGCCTGCAGATCTTTTCCATCTTTTGTTGGCTCTTCCTGCCAGAAGGCCCCTAATTCCTTCCCTCTTCCCATGGGCTGTTGGCAGCAGCACTCCTGACTCTGCTCTGTGGGGGCTGGGGACAGAGGGAGCTTCTCTGGTCGGTGCTTGTGCTGCTCCTGCCCTCCCTGATCATTCCCATCTTTGCTGTCCAGAGGATGCTCTTTGGAAATGAGCTGCTGGACAGGCTGGACAACTACTGCCCTTACCAAGCTGGGCAGGAAACCTTCTCTCCTTTCTTCCAGAAGAACATCAAAACATTCTTCCAAACCCACACTCAACTCAATTTAGGAAAGGTGTGCCCCTTTCCTGAGTAAAGGGGTGAGAAAGAGTAGAGGAAGGACCTTTCTCCTGAATCGACCTCATCTCATCTCCCCAAGGACTGTTGTGATGTTCCTTCCTCTGCTTTTGTCAGTCTAGAGAGAAGCAGTTCTTGGACATGATCTAAGGGGTGCCTGTGGGAAGGGGCACACCATTCCTAAGATGTGGGGGGAAGATCAGGGAAAATGTCGTGTTCCCCACCACCTTTGGGCTGCTGAACTTCACAGATCCTACCAAAGGCCACCTGACTACAAGAAGAGCTTGAAAAAGTCTCTGGAAGGCCAACACATCAGAGATGAGGCTGGGGGTCTGGAGGAGGACTGATGTGCACTGATGGAGAAGGGGCTGCAGGGGAGGAAGGCAGGATAAATGAGAGATGGTGCCCAGGGCAGGATTAAAAGCTGCTGAGGACTGAGGGAACAGGGAATTTCCGTGGCTCAGTCTTGCTCTGCACATCGCCTGCCCCCAGCCTGTGAGATTAATCACTGCCTCTCACCAACATCAGAACAGAAAGATCCCTCCCCCCATGATATAATAATTTGAAAATTCCACAGCTCCAGTTTAGCAAGAGCCAAAAACCTCATTCTGGAAATCCTGCTCCATTTTTCAAAGTCCTTTCGCCTTTGAAACCAGCTCCTGCTTTCAGTGGGATGACGTTCCCTTCCCAAGGAGCGATCCAGCTCAGTCTCCAAAGCCTATGAATCACTCTGGCCTCGGGGAATTGCCACAAGTCACTTGAGTGGCTAAAAATATCTCCGAGGAAGCAGCTCAAAAATCCTCATATCCGCTGCCGTAACGCTGGGCTGGGAGGGCACATTCCAAATTAACCTGGACCCTTTTCTGCCTCCTCATTCCCTGCAGAGTTATTCCTTAATGGGAGCGGATCCCAGGAAACACAGAGGTTTGTAGGACACTTGGTTGCTGTTTAAGGGGAGAGGGGTGGTGGGAAAAACATTGATGTGGCTCAAAGGTGGCCCTCAGCTCTGTTTTCCAGGGGATTCTGAAGTACTGGGGCTTTTTCCAGAGCCAGGAGTGGAGCCCTGCTGAGCAAGGGGGCTGGTGGTACTCTTAGAATCATGGAGTTAAGCTTGGAAAAGACCTCTAAGGTTGTGAGTCCAACCATTCCCCCTGGAATGCACTGCCAGGGCCACCACTAATGTCCCCAAGTGCCACATTTACACATCTTTTAAATCCCTCCAGGGACAGTGGCCCCACTGCTGCCCTGAGCAGTTCCAGTTCCTCATCGCCCTTTCCACTGGCAATTTTCCCCTAATATCCAAACTGAACCAACCCTGGAGCAACTTGAGGCTGTTTCATCTTGTCTTGATGGTCTCCAGGGCTGGGTGTGATTCACCTGCCCTGGAGCTGCTTCCAGCAGTCTGTGCATTGATCTGAATCAATCCTGCCTGGAAGATTTCATCCCCAAAACTTCTCAGAAGCTACAGTTGACAGAGGGACTGATGGATACGAATGGCTGTGGCAGTGCCACGATGCCAAAGCCAACACAAGCTCTCCATGCTGGTTCTATACACAGAACACACACTCTGACTTTATGGCAGCTTGGAAGGATGTCACGTCCCAAATGGAAACTGGTTTCAGTGAAGGAGGTTGGCTGTTCCCCAAATTCTGGAGCAAGAGATGCTGAAATGACAGGGGGAAGACATTTAGGTTGGGAAAAGTGTATATATATATATAAATTAAGTTTGGCTGCAAACAAAGCAAAGAATGAGAAAAAAATTTGGAAAGAGTCAAGTAAACATCCTCCATGATGATATTTCCAGACAGTGCATCTATGGTGCAAAGCTGGCCTGGATTTGTTTATGCTGGAGACAGTCATATCCGAGTGGAAGATTATTGCATTCACTTCCAGAAATAGCTGGAGAATACAACCACCAAACATCACCCTTGTACAGAGGTTACATCTGCTGGAGGCAGCCAGAGCTCAGGGATTGATGTCATGGACAGCAGCAGGAATATTTCTCTGAGCACAGGGTACCTGGTACCTCCTTAACTCACAGGAATTTGGGCAAACGATTAAAACAAAGCGTATTTCCCTGTGGTTTTTACTGATTCCACACATCCTCCCTCCAACTCACTGAAATTATTTCTGTTTCCCAGCTCTATCGAGGTGAGGTCCGAGCACTCAGGATCTGCTGCATCCTCGCTTTGTCCACTGAAAGAAAATCAAGAAAACACCACCACAAGAGAAAGCAAAGCAAAATAACAAAAGAATAACCCATTTCAGCCCTTTTAACCCATTAACATTTGCTTTATTTAGGTGGCCCTTGGTTCCCCCTCCCCAAAAGCAGGTGGGAGAGGGGGGTCCTGGGGTTGAGCCTGGGGCCAGCTGCTGCCCGCTGGCACAAGGCCAAGGAGCCCAGGCACCAAAGCCAAAGGAGAAAAGCAGCTCCAAGCTGTTTGCCCCACGCTGGCCCGCGGGAGGGAAGCGTTTTTCCTTGGGAAGGACTCGTTGGGATCAAGAAACGCGTTAATAACTGAGTGGAGCCTGTCTCGCTGCCCGGAGCCGCCTGGCTCCCCGCCAGCCCCCGCTGGGATTGAATTACTGAGGAGAGAGGAGGAAAGAGCCCCTCACAGGGGGAAAGAGCCCCTCACAGCTGCTCTGCAGCGGGGTTTGGGTCTGGTTTGTGCCAATCAGCCCTGCAGCAAGGCCAGGCAGTGGGGACACCACGGCCAGGCAATGGGGACAGCAGGGCCAGGCAAGGGGGGACAGCAGGGCCAGGCAATGGGGACAGGAGGGCCAGGCAGTGGGGACAGGAGGGCCAGGCAATGGGGACAGCAGGGCCAGGCAATGGGGATGCCAGAGCCAGGCAATGGGGACACCTCTGTCATGTCCTGTGTTGGGATCTCACGGGCCCCACACAGCCCTGGGGGTAGCTGAGACTGGCTCCATGTCCCTGCCACTGCCAGAGCTGTGACCCCAGGAGCACAAAGGGGGCAGTTTGGTGCCAGTGGCAGCGGGGTGCATCAGTTTCTCAAATCCAGGTTAATTTTCCGCAGGGCAGCCGATGTCCCCTGGCTGTCTGTGCTGGTGGCAGCTGCTCCAGCCAAGGACAGGGCTCTGAGGTCCCCCTCAACCCTCTGGGGTTGCTGCTCCCTGTGCAATGTGATCTGGGGTGGGAAAAGCAGTTTGGAGGTGCTGGGCTTGTTTAAGGAACATCTGCCATGGGCACAGCAGGGAGCGGGGTTTGGAGGGATTCTCTGGGCATCTTAAGAGCCCTCATCCCGTTATGGAATCATGGAACATCCCGAACTGGAAGGGACCCACCAGGATCACCCAGCCCAGCCCCTGGCCCTGCACAGACACCCCAACAACCCCACCCTGGGCATCCCTGGCAGCGCTGTCCAAACGCTCCTGGAGCTCTGGCAGCCTCAGGGCCGTGCCCATTCCCTGGGGAGCCTGGGCAGTGCCCAGCACCCTCTGGGGGAAGAAGTTTTGATGCCTCATTTAAAAAGTTCATGGCAGGATGACAATGAGGTTTCCATTCCTCTTGTGTTTTTATTTTTTTATCAAGCCATAAAACACTTTCTGTGGACAAATGATGTTAATTTGACTCCTGTCCTTTGGCAGAATCCGGGTTTATCAGGAGGTTGCAGCCTGCCCAGATCTGCTTCTACCTGGCACACATGGGCACATCCCTGAGAGCTGCAGGAGATCCAGGAGGCTGGGAGCAACAGAGAAGCCTGCGATTCACTGCTTCATAATCAGACCTTTCCAAAATTAAACCCCCCTAAAACATGTGCGTGCTCAATCTGATACACAACAAGCCTGCTCTGAAAATTCACCACTTCTCTGATGTTTGTCATGAGAAGTCAGCGTGGATTTCAGAGAAAATGATTGATTCAGGTTGAGTGAGTGTCACGTGCTGAGATCCCTGTGAAGTCAGGTGTCTGAAGATAACACACCCAGGCAAACAAAACCCTTTTCTGCTGGTTCTGCTCAGCACTGTTGTGGTTTTTCTTTCAGAGAAGGTCGGCATTTACAGCCAAGGAATTTGTTGTCAGTCCTTGGCTGTAATTGACACTTCAGTGGATGCATGTTGTACATTTTGGCATGCAAAGATTAATGCAGGCTCGTTTTTAAAGGATTCTTACGCATTTTAAAATGAACATTGAAAGCCTTCAGCACTTGCATACCAAGCACTTTCTACCTCTCTTGCCATCTGTATTGTATTAAAGAATATAAAAACTTCAGCTGGGCTATTCCTGCTGAATTCCCTGGGATAACTCTCAAGAGGAGAGGGCCATTTTACCATGGGCTGCCTCAACATTTCTTTGTATTTAATAGGAAAAAGTTCCCAAATCCTCTGCAATTCTTCAGCCCTTTGCTAGGGGAAGGGATACATAACTTTGTGTTCCTCAACACACTGCATTTACACCGTAATTTGCTGTTTTACACATGGGGGTTGAGAACTTGGGAGCAAATACTCTGCCTTTTTTTCCTCCCCCTTTAATTTCTGACTTTGAAAATTAAAATTTTAGTGGCAAGTGATGAATCGTCATCAGAATTTAAACCATATGGTGGAAGCACTTCTCACATTTTCAGCTCTTCCTCGTGCTGCTTCTTCCTTGAACATAACTCAACAATAGATGATTTCCCTCTTTGCTCAGCTGCAGTGAGCCACATGAAATGCTTTGAAATCCTCATGGTTTGAGACTCCAGAAACCACAAATAAAAGTATGAATATTTTAGCCAAGCCTTCCACGATTCTCTCCAAGGAGCAGTTAATACATTATTGGTGATACACGGAGCTTTTGTGCCACAAAAGGATCATTTTAGACATGGAAAACAACTGTGTTTAGCTGGCTGCCATGAGCGTGTCCGTGGCTGATGAACTGTGCTGTACATCTGTGTCCTCCGCAGTGCTCCTTTGCTTATCCTCATGTTTTGCTATTTCTTAGCAACAAAAGGAAGTTTGAAGAGCTTTTTGTCCCTAGAAATTGCACCAGAACTGTCTTTATGTCCCACTTTTACACTTGACAGTGCACCACGAGCATTTGAGGCATTTCCTTTGGTCATCCTGGGAAATGCCTTTTGAGTGTCACCACTGTCTGTGCTCAGCCCTGCATCCGTGGCCATGGAAAAGGCAACAGCGCTTCCAGCACCTTCATTTGTAAATTGAAAATTGCTCTTGGAGCCAGCCACGGGCTAAATCATGACATGGATACAAGATGATCACTGGCCAGGTACGGAGGAGTGTTCAGTGGAGCTTTGGGCCTGCCCTGCACGAGGGGCTGCTCACCCCCTCCTCTGCTGGAGCAGGGTCTGGTTCAAGGCTGTGGCAGCTTCAGGTTCTGTTCTTCTGCTGAGACCTGGGGTGTCCTGGAGCCCAGAGAAATTCCTCTGCTCTGGAGCCAGCCTGGGAGAGCTGGGGGTGCTCACCTGGAGAGGAGAAGGCTCCAGGGAGACCTCAGAGCCCTTCTGGTGCCTAAAGGGGCTCCAGGAGAGCTGGAGAGGGACTGGGGACAAGGGATGGAGGGACAGGACACAGGGAATGGCTTCCCACTGCCAGAGGGCAGGGCTGGATGGGATATTGGGAAGGAATTGTTCCCTGGGAGGGTGGGGAGGCCCTGGCACAGGGTGCCCAGAGAAGCTGTGGCTGCCCCTGGATCCCTGGCAGTGTCCAAGGCCAGGCTGGACAGGGCTTGGAGCAGCCTGGGACAGTGGAAGGTGTCTCTGCCCATGGCAGGGGTGGCATTGGATGGGCTTTAATGTCCCTTCCAACCAAACCTTTCCATGATTCTGGGATTCAGTAATCTCTGTTGGGGCCCTGAGGAGCCTGAGTGTATCTGCTGGGTGTTTCAGTTCCCTGAGGTTTGACTCAGTAGAAGAAACATTTAGAAACTTCTTTTTTCTGTACCAAACTCCTTAAATTTTGATTCAGAAACTAAATTTAGATTTGCTGTCCCCTGGCTCAAATCCAGTGAGATGAGGGGCCCGGTCCATCTCTTCCCTGTGCTGTGACAAGCTTTGCTCTTGACATGATCCTCTTTTCAAACACGAACATTTTCATTTTGGGGGGGTTGGTTTTTAAACCAGGCACTTTTCAAGGTCACTTTTTAATGTCAGAATATTAAAAAAAAAAAAAAAAGTTTTTCTGGGAAAAAAAGCCATTCTGAGAGTTTCTCTCCCCCTGTCTCCAAGGACCCTCTCAGCACGTGCCTGTTGTTTCCCCAGAAATGTGGAGAAGCTGCTCTGGTGCTTCCAGGCCTGGCTGGAGAAGCGTTTGCTCCGTAGATCCCCCCATTCCTGCTTGGGAAGGTCACACCAGGCTGTTCCCAGGGACACCCTTCCCGCACTGATCCCGGGGCTCAGCGCCCATCCCACGGCCCATCCAGCCCCACACCTTCCCCACAGTGCCCCCGGCCAGACCCGGGGTGCCCAGGGGTGACTCCAGTGAGGATTTGGGGGCAGAGGGGCTCCGCTCCCTTCGTGTCAGTCCTGTGTTTCCATCCTGGCTCCTCCCTTCCTGCCTTTCCAGGCTGAGTGTTCCCAAAATATCCCCGTGTTCCCAATCAGAGAGACAGAAGTTAGCCTGCTCCTGATCTGTTTTGCAGACAGTGGCTGCTCCTCCCCATGGCCTCAAAATGTCTCCATCAGCAGCTGTTAAAAGCAAAGAAATCACACCAGGATGAGGGTTTTACACATTTCTTGTATTATGATTATTTTTTTTCTTCTTTTCCCTAAGAGGAGTGTTGAGATTTCCCCTGCTGGGTTGATTTTAAAAACTCCTTGTGTTAGAATTATTATTTTTTTTCCCCTAAGAGGAGGGTTGAGATTCCCTCTGCCGGGTTTGCATCGAGTGGAAGAAGGATCCTGACCATGCCTTGCTCCCCACTGGATTCAACCCCACACAAGCCCTGAGCAGGGGCCACACTGCACAAAGAGCTGCTGTAAATCAGCAATAAAATCTGACAGCACCAGGAGAGCCCCTCGTTGGCTGTGCACACTGGAAAGCTCTGGCCCCGTGGTTTGTATTTAGAAATGCTCATTTGTCCACAGCCTGGTTTATGTATTTATTTCTGTATCCTGAGCAGAGCTGTTTGCTTTGGCCACCCTGAGGGGCTCTCTCTGGGCTTGGTTTCCAAAGCAAACCCGTGGCAAGGGAGGGGGCGAACTGCTGCAGCAGGCAGAGGTGCTCACGTGTCAGCACAGCCTCCAGGATTGTTTTTCCAGGTGGGTTTCGTAAGGGGCACAAGGCAGGAGATGCTTCCATGCAACCAAGTCAATCTTAGCCCGTCCTTGAGGGGGAATCCTCCCCAGTCTGAGAGCAGCACAAATGCAGCAGTCAGGTTAAAAATGCACCTCTGGTGCCCTGGCAGCGGGAGGGAGGGAGGGTCCGGGGGCTGCAGGAGGTTTTGGGCTTGGGCTGTCATGGACGTGACAGTTGGACGTGGAATAGTCAGGACTGCACCACCTTCGGGATGTTCCCCACATCTCCTGGGGGACAGTGGCTGGGAAAGGGAGCCTGGAGCCTGTGCAGGGAGCAGAGCTGCCCTGGGGAAGCTTCTGGGGCAGTTCAGAGCCTTTCAGTGGGAAACTGGAGTCAAGCAGGTGCTTACAGGGCAGAGAGAAGCTTGCAGTGGCTGCCTGGGCTGCCCAGGGGTGGGACTGTCCCCTCCCAGGGCAGGAAAAAGGGACAGGAGGGCAGAGAACGCAGCCCACAGCAATTCCTGCCCCACTGCCTCGATGCCCGGGCACGGGACATGCTCTTGGCTCGGGGATGGTGCTCGGACAGGAGGGCCAGGGATGCTCCTCAGGGTGCTTTGCCCGTGGGCAGCTGCTGGCCCTGCTGCCTCCAGAGGCACTGGGTGGGCTCTCTCCACCCTCCTGCCCTGGCCAGCTCCTCCACTCTCCTTCTGGACCTCAGATGTGCCTCAGTGTGGCCAAGGACCTGCCCTGCAGGAGATTTAACTCGAGCACAGCCATGTTCTCTCTGCAGTCAGCCCAGTGACAAGGCAGCAAAAGCCTCCCCTTTCCCAGTGACCCAACGTGGATTTTCCAAAGGAGCTCAGTTTCTCCTCTGCAGATGGTCTCTGCTGAGGGCACAAATCCCTCTCTGATGCTATTCTGGGGTTTCCTGCTGCTCCATACGTTACTGGGGGATACTTGTGTAATTTTAAACTCGGCCCTATGTAGGCCACTTCTTATTTTTAAAAAAGAACTTCAAAGTCAAATCCTCCCGAAAACTCCTTGAGAAGTCTATTAAGGTGCGTCCTACTTCCTGACAAGTCCCTCAACCAGAACATTCCCCCATAAACGTCCTCCTCAAGCCATCCCTCCTCAGCAGGACCACGGGTACCGCACCAGTCGTGTCCCCTGCCTGGGGGTGGCTGCGCCTGCATTCCCGATCCTCATCTCCTTGTCCGTGCTGGGTGCTCCCCAGATGTGCTGCCAGATCTCTGCAGAGCAGCAAACTGAGGGCTCAGCACAGCCCAGGCAGGAGGAAGAGGAAGAGGAAGGGGAAGGGGAAGGGGAAGAACATGTGAGGTGAAACACTGGGTCCTCCTCAAAGGAGATCATTGGCTTCCAAGGGTCTGGGTTTCACTCAACCCTGACAAATCAAAGGAAGAGACTCCCTGGAGGATGGGAATCAACACCTCAGCCCATTATTAAAACCATTGTCATCATCAGGTTGATAAAAATAACTCCAACTGCACAGAGGTGTTAATGATGACAACACAAACCACAGTGCTCGGGCTGACTCACAGGAAACCAAGCATTTTCCTTCTCCCCAGCCATGGGCCTGCTCCCAGAGAGCCACTTGCTGCAAGCCAGGATCCCAAAATCTGAGTGAAAACTGCTCATGAGAGCTGGGAGAGCCAGGGTGTGAGTCATGGTGTCCTTGGATACCTACGAGATTTTCCTGAATGACAGTGGATGCTAGAAATAGAAAATACAGTTAGGAGAGACTGAAATAGAGATAAATCACCCCAAACCCTGATTCATCACTTTTTTGGCCATGAGCTTTGTGAGAAAAAAGCCCTTGGGCTGCACAGGAGCAGCCCGGTGTCCTTAACAATGGTGCAGCTGAGGAGAAAGGTTCCAGGCAGCACAGAAACCCTCGGCTGTGCAAGGCTGGAGCTGTGTCCATAGCACTGGGGATGTTTAGAAGTAGCAGGATTATTGTCTAGGCACTTCAGAAACCTCTCCTGGTGCTTGCCCTGCCTGGTGCAGCTGCAGCAGCACTTGGAGAAGCCTCTCCCTGGGGAAAGGAGAGTTTGGTTATGAGGGTTTGCTTGCATAACGTCCTGGAAGCTTCCCAATAGAGCAGGTTCCCAGTGAGGAAAATCAGACTTTCCAGCATACTTTCCTGGAAAGCAGGAAGGGAAGTCCTTTTCCCTGTCCCTGGGCTCCCTGTATTTCTGATGATAGGTGCTTCAGGACAGTTTCAGCCTGTCCCTTCCTCCCTTGAAGCCAGTCGTGTTTCCTTTTTTTTTATTATTAAATCAGCCCAATCCTTGTTGGATATAGAGCAGCAAATTTTCATAGAACCATCAAACCCCAGACTGGATTGGGTTGGAAAGGAACTTAATGATCAATTTGTTCCACCCCTGCCTTGGGCAGGGACACCTCCCACTGTCCCAGGCTGCTCCAAGCCCCGTCCAGCCTGGCCTGGGACACTGCCAGGGATCCAGGGGCAGCCACAGCTTCTCTGGGCACCCTGTGCCAGGGCCTGCCCACCCTCCCAGGGAACAATTCCTTCCCAATATCCCATCCATCCCTGCCCTCTGGCAGTGGGAAGCCATTCCCTGTGTCCTGTCCCTCCATCCCTTGTCCCCAGTCCCTCTCCAGCTCTCCTGGAGCCCCTTTAGGCCCTGGAAGGGGCTCTGAGCTCTCCCTGGAGCCTCCTCTTCTCCAGGTGAGCACCCCCAGCTCTCCCAGCCTGGCTCCAGAGCAGAGGGGATCCAGCCCTTGGAGCAGCTCCGGGGCCTCCTCTGGACTCGCTCCAGCAGCTCCAGGTCCTTCCTGTGCTGGTCCCAGGGCTGGGGCAGCTCTGCAGGTGGGGTCTCACCTGAGGGGGCAGAGGGGCAGAATCCCCCTCCCCTGCTGCCCCCGCTGGGGCTCAGCCCAGGCTCGGGGGGCTCTGGGTCCCAGCTCACTCTGGGAGCCTCTGAGCACGGCCCAGGGTGATGTCACAGTCATTCATTAATCTGCATCCTCTCCCGGAGCCCTGGGGCAGGAGTCCCGAGGGACCCTCAGGAACACCCAGCTGCAGGCACTGGAGTGGCAGCAATCTGCTCCTGTTGAAGGCCCAACCTCTGCCTTTGTTATTAGCTTGCTAATTACTTTGTTGTAAAAACTCGTCACCCTTGGAAGTAATTAATTTCTTGGAACCGAGCACAGCAGATGGGCTTCTAATTCGTTTGAAATCACGTAGGAAGCAGGGGAGTCTCTCCCTCAGTTTGATAAACACGGCATTTGAACCCGGCACTTCATTCCCTTTCAGAGAAGGGGAATTTTTCCTCGGAAATCTCCCTTTGGGGATTGGATGCTGACTCACTGCAGGGCTGAAAGGCTCAGGATGGGATCGATTTACGAAGCGTGGCCTTGCTTTAATCCCTTCTGGGCACATTTCCTGTGGGCAGGATGTGCAAATAGCCCGGGAGGAGCCGCCCTGCTGCGCTGGCCGTCGGTGCTGCCGGGTTTGTGACAGATTTATGGGGCTGGCCAGGTGCAGAGGTTCCCTGCAAACAGCTGGAGCTCTCCTCATGCCTCCCTGACGAGGAGGATTTCTCCCAGATGCCAGCCTTGCTCCAGCCCCTGCTGCCGGGTAATTCACTGCCCTGCAGGGCTCTGGGGTGGGATTTCAGCTCCTCAATGGCAACGGTTTCCATTCATGCTCCAATCTGCCCATCTGTTCTCTGGCCCTAAATTCGCCTTCCTGCAGCTTGAAAGGACAGCTGAACTCGGGATATTGGGCTGGGAATAACCAGGCAGCTGAGAGAGAGAGCAAAGCTCCCAGCAGGGAAAATGAGGATGAAACGAGCAGGAGAGCTCGGGCCGCACTGGAGCACAGTGGAGGCACCTTGGGCTCATCAGTTTTGGCCAAAATCTGTGTGGGAGTGAGCCAGCGAGGGAATAAAGCCAATGCCTGGGGAGAGGAGGTCTGGCATGCAGAGATCTCCTGTCCTGATGGGGATGAAACTCCTCTCTCTGCCCTGGTTTGAGTTGGGAAGGTTCTTAATGATCATCCATTAATTAATGCTCATCCCACCCATGCCATGGGCAGGGACACCTTCCACTGTCCCAGGCTGCTCCCAGCCCCATCCAGCCTGGCCTTGGACACTTCCAGGGATCCAGGGGCAGCCACAGCTTCTCTGGACACCCTGTGCCAGGGCAAATTTTTGCTCCCTAAGGGCCACTCAGCTGGAGAAATTGTGACCCCATAACCCACAGGACCCGGAAAAATGTTTTCTGAAAAATTCCAGCAATGGCTGTAGAAATTTCTAAAGGAAATTACAGTGGAAATATCTAGATTTTTTTTCCCTTTGCTCAGTAGAAAAATACCTTCCCCTCCCAATTTTTCAGCATTTCTGCAGAAATCAGAGCTCTTCCTGGAACTGGGTTTTTAAAATTTTGTGGAAATCCTTGGCAAATTCTTTGTGTGGGAGGTTTCCGGACAGTTGCTGTCTTGTCTGTCAGCCCAGGAACCTCAATCCTGGAGGGAGTGCTGGGGGCAGATGACAGCCAGAGGCTACTGAAAGTGTGCAACCACTGAATGGGCAGTAATTAAACGCGGGATCATTAATGGAGGGGAGGGATGAAGGCTCCCCGAAAATTCCCTCCCAGCGGGAATAGGCAGAGCTGCCTCTCCCAGACACCAGGGCTCTGCTAGCTCGTGCCACTGCCCATGGATGTGTCTCATCCTGGAGGAACCATCCAGCCCCAAAGCCCCTCTGTGGCCCCAGGGATGGTGTGGGGGGGCTCTCATCCCCCCCCCCCAGGTCATTTACTGAGCGCTTGCTCCTCCTTTGCTCACAACAGGAGAGGAAACCAAGGTCCAGAGCACTTGAATCCCTGACATTTTCTCCCTGTTCTTGCAGGAATGACCTAATCCATGCTATTGTTTCCTGCTCCACTTGAATTTCCACTTAGCCACATCTCCATTCTTTCCACAGTTCTTAAAATATTTTTGACCTTTTTCCCAGGAAAGAGCAGGGACCTGACCATGCCTTTCTTGTTCAGTTTGGGGAAAGGTCATTTCTCCACGACGTATTTTTGTTCTGTTTATGCAGAACTTAGCAAAGAGAAGAAAAACGTGGAGTTTATTCCTGCTGAGGAAGGAGCAGATTTGCATTTTCCAGCCCTGTCTTGAGCAGGTTTTAGCCCTCTCTGCTGCCCTTAATCTGCGGGATTAGAACAATATGGGTCTGCCCACCCTGCTTGGGAATTTATTCCTAAAATAGTAAACAGATGCAGCCTTGGAAAGAGGAGTAAATCACGGCTGTTTTGTCACCTCCTTGATACCTCTGCTGAGTTTTCTGCTGTTTACAACTGCAAAAATCAAAAGATTCTCTCTTCTTTTGGTACTTGTTTAAATCCTTTTATACACCCCACTGCTGGGAGCTCTTCCTTCAGTGCAGCTCATCCTTTGAGCCAATCCATCCCAATTTATGGAGGTGTTTTTTCTGAGGAGCTCAGAAGCCTTGAAGAACACGTCCAAGATCAACCTTTCCTGTGGTGGCCTGAAGTTCTCTCCGTGTCCCTCTCCTTCCAGCCACCGAACAGTGTGTGACACCTGCTTCAAGGAGCTTCTTAGGGCTGAGGGAGACAACTGGGCTTGTAGCACTGGCTCCTCTCCAATGTCCATGGGATCCTTCATTTTCTGACCTTCCTTTGATCCTCCACATCTGATGGTGCAGAGTGACTGGAAACCCCACGCAGAAAGACAGAGCAGGGATAATCCTTGTGGAATTGTGCATCTTGTTTTTGCTGCTCTGAGTTCCTGTAGCAGCTTCCAAACCTCCTCATCCTTTGGTGTGATGGAGTGAAAGCGTTTGGCTGGAAAGGAATCACAGCATGGATACAGCAGAAACACAGACAGGGGTTATAAAAAGCCTGCTTCTAAATTTAAACCTCTGTTGAAAGCTAATTTAAGCAGCTAATTATACTAAAAATGCATGAGCCCCAAATTTGCCAATTAAAAGTTAATTAAACGAAAACTCAGCGAGCTTCAATTTGTCAGTTAAATCCATCTGCTTCCTGCGATCCCACAGCTTCAAAGCTGTGCCTGCAGTGGGAACCATTCTCGGAGCCATCACAATCAGACAGATGTCCAAAATGCCAGAAAAAGCCCCGAGCTTTATAAAACCCAGGAGCAATTAGCAGCCCCAGCCCTTGGGAGCGTGCCCAGACATCTCACAGCCGGTGTGGCCCATCAGGGGAGGAAGGCTCTGGGTGGTGCTGGATCTTTCCCTGACTCCCGGCAGGTGTGGACGGGGAGCTGTGCAGGGGCCAGTGGGGCAGCGGGCAGCACAATTAACGCCGCCACTCATTAAAAGCGCTGATTTCCAGCCCCATGCTCTGCCTGCAGACAGTGGAATATCCCCTGGATGCACTTCGTTGCCTGACCGCTGCTCCCTCCATCCTGGGGGATGCCCGCGGCTGTGCTGCACCGGGATCCAACCCCGGAGGGATGGGCAGGAGGATGGAGGTGCTGGGATCAGGCTCAGCACGGAACGATGTTCTGGGGCTTTCGGGCTGTCCCTGGCAGCTGATGACGCTTTTCATCGGCCGCATCTGCCGTCGGCTTTCTTATTGTGTGCGCTGAATAGAGCAGCGCTCGGAGCAGAGGAGCGAATCCCGGCATCAGCACTTCCCTCGGAGCAGGGAAATCGGGAAGGGGGAGCTGCCACGGCCGGGACACGGGGGGTGTTGGGCTCATGTCCCGCCTGGTGGGTGCTAAAGCAATGGGAATGCAGCAGGACACGCGGGTTCTTTGCTGCTGGCTCCGGGGGGTTACCCTGATTCACAGGCCTGGCACGCTCAGCTGGACATCAAAGGAATTCGCTTCCAAAATAAATACAAAACCCCTTCAACGTTTCTGTCCCTCCCTCTCCAACTTGTGCTGCCCCCACGCTTCAGAGCAGAAGAAAGATTTTCACTGATGTTCCCTGAGCTGGAATTTCAATTTCCAATGGATGCAACTTCCCGTTCCACAGCCCAGATTCTGCTTTGGCCCGTGAGTGTTCCCCCAGCAGTGGAGCCACCACCTCCAGCACATGAGCATCCAACCCAACACTGGTGCCAAACCACTGAGAGGCAGCAGCTCTGCAATTTTGGGCAGCTCAGGAGCTCCAGGGGCACACCTGGAGGTGAGCAGGGCTCCCCTCACTGCAGCCACCCCAGGGACTGGGCTGGGACGTGGCTCCCTGATGTTCAGCACCTGCATTTCTGCCACGCTCAGCAGCAGCAGCAGCACACCAGGGCCTTGCTTTGACGTCTCTTTGCCTCAGTTCTCTCATGTGTTTCCCAGCTGGGACTCCTCAGCTTTCTTTGTGATTTTCCCTGCTCACTTTCCACCCTTTCTGGCTGTGTGAGGATTTTACCCCCGTCCCAGCTGCGTTTATCTTCAGTGGGGCCGATTTCTCCTTTGTTTTCAAACAACACAGGCATGGCCTGTTGGCTCTGTGGGGTCTGGGATGTGCTGTGGTGCTGGTGGCAGGGAAGCAGCTCCTGGGGATGGCTGGATGCTGCAGGAACGAGCAACAAGTGCTGGCAGTGGTTCCTCAAGTGTCAGAGCAAACCTGCCCTGCCAGGCAGAGCAGCCAGTGGCCCTCACATGGCACAAGGGAAGGGACAATGCACGGCTGGACCAGGTCCTCAGGATGGGGCAGGGCACACCCATGGCTGACCTTCCCTGGAGCCCCGAGCAGGATGTGGGGCTGGGAACAGCCAGAAGCTCCTCCCGGACAGCTTTTCTGGGGCAACAGCTCCTGGATATCAAAGAGAGATGAAAAAGGGAGATGAAACCATCAGATCACAACCCTGGGCAGCACAGGGCACAGGAGACACCATCCCCTGAACCAGAGCGGGGTCCTGGGGAGGGTGATGCTCTCACAAGGGGACAAAGGACATCTTTACCTTCTCAGCTGCAGCCTGGCAGAGGCTGGGAAGGTCCAGAGGAACATTCCCCGTGGCACAGTTTGTCTTCAGCAGTGACAAAGGTGCTGGAGTTTTGCTCACCTGTGTTCAAAGCTCTCTGTGTTTTCTGGAGTCTCCTCTGCTTTGCCAGCCCAGATGTTGCTGTTCTGCCTCCTGCTCATGTGGACACCTGGTTGGGAGGAGAATCCCTGTTGTTCCAACAGGTGCAGGCTTCTGCTCCAATGAGCATCAGGCTTTACTGACAGAATAAGTAAATATTGACCAGTGGAAAGCTAAAGCCAATATTTATTCTGAGTTTCCCTAAATCTGAGTGTTTACAGAGAGTGAAATTTGAAGTGCTGCCCCAGAGGTTCCCATTTGTGACACAGCCTGGCCCCATCCAGGCCACGGATTCTGTCCCCTGATTCTCAGACATCTCCAAAGCAGCTGCTGTCTGTGGCTCAGGCCTCGAGCAAGGTGCTGACCCACACATTAAACAAACTTCTTCCCAGAGGAAATTACAGGTGCAGAAAACGGGGGATTTGGTCATCTCCAGTGTCAGGAATTTGATCAATACATGAGATCATTTCTTGGCAAAGAAACTTATGAGGGAGAACAAATAGAAATTCATCTCCCCTGCAAGGCTGAAAAGGAAGTTTTGAAATCTCGGTGAATCACAGAAAGGTTTGGGTTGGAAGGGACGTTTAAAGGCCATCGAGTCCAACCCCTGTGCAGTGAGCAGGGACATCTTCAGCTGGATCGGGCTGCCCAGAGCCTTCATCCAACCTGGCCTTAAATACTTCCAGGGATGGAGCATCCACCACCCCTCTGGGCAACCTGTGCCTGTGTTTCACCATCTCCAAAAAACTTTCTCTTTTATATCTGAATCCCCCCTCTCTTAGTTTAAAACCTTGTCCTGTCACTCCAGGCAGCCCCGGGATCCATCCCACCAAGTGCCAGGAATGACAATGAGGTCACAGCTTCCTTCCAACTCCAACTAAAATCTTTTATCTGCTCTAATTCCACCTGACCCTTTAGAGGTGGCATCCCCACCCTTTGAAAGTGCCCAGCCTTAACCCATCTTGACCCTTCACCTTTCCACTAAATTCCTTAATTCCTTTTGGCTCCCAGCATTTCCCCCACAATCCCATCAGTCTCCCAAGCTTCCCCTCCCGCTGCTGTTTGGATTTCCACGTGGCAGATGTTCTTTTTAACAGATACTTCCAGCCCAGAGGAGTGGGAGTCCAGCTGTGCTGATGGGCACAAACAGAGCCACATTATCCCTGCTGCAGCCAGGCATGAAATGCAGCCAAGCTTGCAGAGGAGTAATGTTTTGAGGGCAAGGCCAGGCGTCCTGCTCAGTGCTGAGTTCAGGATTTATTATGAGGACAAACACTCACGTTTAGGGCGCATCTTTAGGGCGCCCATTCAGGTTTTGGGAGTGTGAAAATGGCAAACCATCAGCAAAATGTTTTGGGGTAAGGATATTGCCCTGGGGGGAGAAAATACTTCCTTGGTAGTTTAATTACTCGATTTTCTAGTGGTTAATTACAATTTAACTAAACTACAATTTCTAGAGCAGGGAGTAGGAAAATAGTTGGAGCTCTAGATCCAGCTAGAGGATCTAGAGGATCTATCCTGAAGTAACCAGGACCTTACACCCCTCTTTGGGACCAGAGCCAGGCTCCAGCCCTGTTTATCAGAGGTGCTGGAAGGTTGGGAGACAGAGGGAATTTTGATCCATGTTTTATTTTCCTCCTTGGCTATTTTTTTTTGCCATTTGAGGGCTCAGCCACAAAGCAAAGTCCAGTGACTTTGGGTAGATGGTGCAAAGCTCTTTGGGTGCTCAGTGTGTCCTTGCCTGGCTCCTGCACCCCTGTGGAGAGCACCAGGAGCACTGGACACCCCAGAGGGAGCTGCCAGAGCTGCTCCCAGCACTGGGAAGCGATCTCAGATCTCTGTGGGGATCTTCCAGCAGGGTGGAAAAGCTGGGGATCCTCCCAGCTGGGCTGTCAGCAGCTACTGGTGCTCAATGGCTGGGAGAGCTTTCCCAGGGCCTGGCAGAGGTAGAGGAGCCCCTGACCCTGCCCAGGGCTCGAGGCCACCAGGGACCCAGTGTGGTGCTGACAGGAGGCAGCCGGGCCCTGCCAGTGAGGGGATGAGGGACACCAGAGCCCAAAGTCCCCAGGCTGAGGCTTTTCTGAGCCTCTGTGTCTGCACCCTCGTTATCAGCAAACCTGGCCTGAGGAGCTGCTGGGGTTTGCTGGGGGGCCAGGCAGCCTCAGCTGCTTGCAGAGAATCACAGAATCACCAGGTTGGAAGAGACCTCCAAGATCACCGAGTCCAACCCATGCCCTAACACCACCTCAGCGAAACCACGGCACCGAGTGCCACATCCAATCTTTTTATAACACATCCAGGGATGGTGACTCCACCACCTCCCCGGGCAGACCATTCCAGTACTTCACCACTCTCTCTGTGAAAAACCTTCCCTAATATCCAACCTATATTTCCCTTGGTGCAGCCTGTGTCCTCTCGTTCTGTCAGCTGCTGCCTGGAGAAAGAGAGCAACCCCCACCTGACCACAACCACCTTTCAGGGGGCTGTGGAGCCTTTGTTCAGTCTGGGACTTTATCACACACGCAGGGAGTTTCCACCTGCAAGTACAGAGACGTTCTCAGTGCTCCTTCCCAGGCCCTGCTCCCAAAGCAGGGCTGAGCCTTTCACTGCAGGGTGGAAAATCCCCTGACAGGCTGGAGTCAAAGCAAAACCAGACAGTTCCTTTTCCAGAACTGCCGCTGCCCAGAATGGCCAATGACCTTAGGAAAGGCTTAGGGAACAAGAAAAAGGAAAGAAAAACTAAAAATCAAGGTCAGAGTGATTCTTTCCTGGTTCACCCTGTTTCTGGCCAAAGTAAATCAGGGACATCCTGATTTGGACACGGAAATAAAAAAAATCTTCACTTTATTCAGCTTGTCCTGACCCTGGAGGCCTCACACTGTTTACCCTTTCCTTCCTCCTTCTTCCCACTTCACTGCCAGGCTTCTCCCACCCTGGCAGAATCCCTGCCTGCATCCATGCTGCTCTTGGTCCTCCAGAAGTGACAGGAAACATCTTTATACTGCTCAGAACAGGTGCAGAAAGTGGGTTTGGATGGGATATTGGGAAGGAATTGTTCCCTGGGAGGGTGGGGAGGCCCTGGCACAAGTTGCCCAGAGAAGCTGTGGCTGCCCCTGGATCCCTGGCAGTGCCCAAGGCCAGGTTGGACGGGGCTTGGAGCAGCCTGGGACAGTGGAAGGTGTCCCTGCCATGGCAGGGGTGGCACTGGATGGGCTTTAAGGTCCTTTCCAACCCAAACCAGCCTGGGATTCTGGGATTATTGGACTCTGGGATTCTCTGTGCTAGAGAGGTGACACCCTTGGGTTTTCTGCTTTCTCTTGCCTTCCTGGGCCAGGTGCCCACAGGAGGAATGAGCAGCAAGACCTGTGGCAGGTCCACAAGGGCACTATGAGGTTACTGCAGTAAAGGGTCGCTCTGGATTTTCCTGCTCTTGGCGTTTTTATCCATGACTCCTCACAACTGAGCAGGGCATTTCTGATCCTGGCAGAGCTACCTGGGGACCAATTCTGGACAAATGCCAGCCCTTGTCTCCTACTCTGGGAACAGCAGGAGCCCCACACTGATTTTCCACCCAGGTCACCTCTATTTCAGGAGTGGCCTGCTTCCCCTTTGGAGAAGCCTGGGGAAAAGTGTCCTCTAAAAATTTCCAGGAGCCCTCTGAGACTGGTGACAAGAAAATCTGTCAGAGGAGAAGGGGGGAGAATAGAGGACACAGAGTTTGGGCACAGCTCTCCTGGGGTAAGAAGCCCTGGCCAGTGGAAACAGAGCCAAAGAGCCCGGTCTCCATCTCCTGGTTGTTATTTTCACCCACACTGAGCTCTGCACAAGTCCCTGTCAGGCCAGAAGGGCAGAGAAGCCCTCAAATTTGTGTAAAAATCTTTGGCTGACTGTATAAAAAGCAGGCTTCCTCCCCAAAGAGCTGCTGGGTAGTGATGTGTAAGTAAGTTCTCAAAAACTAGAGGGGCTTGGGGAAAGAAAACTCCCCCGTGCTCCTGGGGAGGTGGCTCATCCCTGAAAAATGATGGCTTTTCACTCTGGATCTGAACTCTGTGGCAGGAATTGACACCAGGATCAGGGCCACAGGGTAAAATTCACCTCACTGTGTCCCTTTCCCTCCGTCCTGCACGTCTCTGCCCAGTGGGGGCACTGGACCAAATGTGAAACACTACCAAGAAGAAATGACAGAAATGACCCCATCCTGTTCCACTGGGCTGTTGGTGTACAGTAAAAAAAGGTTGCTTTTTGCATAAAATAAACACCATCTTGCCTTTCTCCCCCTCAGGAATGGATTCCACTTGGAGTAAGGAACAGAAATAGAACCAGGAAAAACTCTGTGTGGCAACAAACCAGCCTGATGTTAATGATGCTCCCCCTGGGGCTGCTCTGGAAATTCACCCCCGCCTTCATTGCCGAGTTAAGAAAAAGCTGCATTAAGTCAGTATTTTTCTTTTGGAAAACTATTTCTGGAATGTCTCTTCTTCCAACAGATTACGTCGAGTGACTCCAGCGGTTTTGTGGAGTCTCAAAGGCTCAGCTGGAAAAGATCCTTTGGATCATTCAGGCCAGAGTGAAGCTCCTCCTAAAGGGGTTTAGGGCCGGCTCAGGTCTGTCCACCTTTGTTTTCTGCTTGGCTCAGCTCTACCCAACCCATTCCTGCCTTTCCCACTGTTTCTGGGATTTTTCTGCTTTTCATCCATTTTTTTACCTGGAGTTTCTGGCCCATCCCATCCCATCCCATCCCATCCCATCCCATCCC